>QRFJ01001529.1:307500-312500 GCA_006176705.1 Cocos nucifera | reverse complement strand
GAAACTGGACCCTCCATGAGACCCTCATTCTAATGATTGCCAAGAGCCTTGACGACGAGCGCTGTGCCGGTGGCGACGGTTCCTTATCCAGCCACACCACCCCCCGCTCTACGAAGCAACAATGGAAGTGGGTCGAGAACTATTGCTGGAACAATGCCTACCTCAGGAACTAGAACCAGTGCAACGACAAGTGGGACAACCTCCTTCGCGATTACAAGGTCCACAACTACGAGGCCTGTGCCATGGCTTCCACCACCGGAAGCACCGCTGGAGATTGGCCCTCCTATTGGGCCATGGAGCGGCACAAGCGAAATTTAAAACATAAAAGCACGCGAAGGTGGCCGAGCAAAGGGAGGATGGCCAGGATGGGAGATGTTGGCGGCGGCAGGAAGGAGGCCAGGCAGAAAGCAATGGAGGAGAAAGGAGGGGCAGTGGTGGTGCTGGGGGCGGTGGTACCGATAGGGGCGCCGGGAGGGGTGATCGGGATCGACGTTTGCCAAGATAGAAGAGCGGTGGTGGGGTGACAAGAGGGTGGGGTGGCACCGGCCGGTATGAAGAAAGTATGAGAACAAGAAGGAAGAAGAAAAAGAAAAAATAATAAAATATTATTTTATAAAAAAATAAAAAATATTATATATATAATAAATAAAATAAAATATTAAAAAAGCTAAAGAATATTTATTATGAACATTTATTATTAAAAGTCTTAATAATTACAGACCGTAATTATCCACCCCATGCAACGTGCAGGTCTTTGACTAGTTTATTTATTTATTTTATTGTATGTTTTAGGTTAGAATCTTGTGGAACTGGAAAACAATTTGCTATGGAATGATTTCCAAAATAACACAGTCTTTCAACCATCTTTTGATCTTAATTTTCACAAGGAAAAGACTTGAATACCGAAAAAAAGGAATTTCTTATCATTTTGTGCCGTAGTGAAATTGAATGTTTTTTTCAAACAAAAAATAAAAGCTTTCAAAGTAACAAAACCCTGTAAAACAAATGTAAAAGACTCTAAAGGAAGTTACTTCGTATTCGCATGAATTTATCATAGAAAAATCATAAACATAACAAAATTTCAGAAAAACATAACAAAGATAAACAGAATACTTATCTTAGAGGATGAAAAGGATGGGAACAAGCAAGTAGAGGCTCAGACTCACCTTTGATCCATCTTTCCTCCTGCACTATTTCTCAAAAGACTCGTTGCAGCAGCGGTTGTCTGTAGTAGACCAACAGACCATCCAAGCTTCCAAGCAATGGTTACAAAAAAAAAAAAAAAAAAAAAAAAAAAAAAAGAGAGAGAGAGAGAGAGAGAACACCAGAGGGATTTGAAGAGCATTCACCATCATTGCCTCCACAAACACAGAGAGGGTTCGGGTTGTATCTTTTGTGTGAAAGAAGGATTCACCTTCCTCCATGGGAATCCACAGTTGAATCACCTGGGAGACAACCATACTATGGAGGGCACTCCACAGAATTCTTGTTCATATTATAACAAAGAGGGGGCAACTCAATCAAGTTTAGGGTTTGCAAAAGTTCAGTTTAATTAGACTAAAGTTTCTTTTCCTGTTTTATCTGTTCTTTATGTTGTTTTAAAATATTCACTTCACCTCTTGCCACATTGTATCTTTCTTGAATAGTACCTCAAAGACTACTTTCCCACTGACATTTGTTATGGCATAATTTCTAAGGTTCTCTTTCAACCATTCTGTTATCTTAAATGGTTAGAAAGTAAAATACTTGTATATTCCAAAAAAAAGGATTTGATTCCAATTGGAATGTAGTGACAATTCCAACAAAAATAAAGAAGACAAATAATTGTTACAAAACCCTACAAAAACATTATAAATTCCTCAAGGAAAAAAACTTCAACAGATCACCCCCAATATGCATGATTTCAAAACACAAATATCATCAAGAAAAAGAAGTATTTCAGGAATAATGAACAGAATAATATACAGGGTGCTGATCTCAGAACACAAGCGACAGGGACAAGTGGGAGAGGCTCATATTTACCTTTCATCCATCATCCCACTTCCGCATTCTTTGTCCACGAATGGCCATAGAGTGTACAGTGGAGTGGCAGACCATACAAGCAAACTCACAATAGTTACCAAAGAAAAATAAGGGAGGAATCTAAAACTAAAAGAGCTTCATCATCACTGCCTCCAGAGAAAAGATAGAGCAAGACATACATATAGAGAGGTATGGGGTTTAAGAGCCAAGTTCGGATGATCTCCAGTTGATGAACTCGTAAACAACCATCACCATAGAGGGCACTCTATAGAATTTTAGTCCAGCTTATAACAAAGAGGGGACAACTCGGGGGAGCACCCAGTCACCAACCCTGATATATTTCTCTGGAGCTTTCATACCTCAACAAATGACATAGGGGCTGCAAATGGGTCGGGTTGAGTCAGGATCCAACTTCGACATCAAGAAAATGACGAAACAGAAACCAATAAACTACAAGTCATTTCAGATAAATATTTTGAACCACTGAAAATTTTGAAAACAGTGAAAATTCGGAAAAGGAGTGGAAAAGTGAGCAAGGGCTTAGTTCTGAAAAATGAAAGAAGGGGAGAAGACAGGGCTTTGATTCACTTTTGGTCTGTCAAATATTGCACTCACATCACTTATTCTCAATGAATGGCTAGCAGTGGTTGCCTGCAAAGCAGCAGACCGTCCAAGCTGGCTGCCACCATTGCAAATGAGCATTGCTGCAAACCAGGGGAAACCAATGGAAAAGTCAATGAAAACAAAGGGTAGATGGAAAAAAATTGAAAGGTAAGGCCTTTTCCCACATAGATTGATCATTCTTTTTTCTTTTCGCTTCTTTTCTTTTCATTTCATTCTCCTTGTCGGAGATCTGCGAGAAAGGAGAGCATTTGAGGGATATCAGAGGGGTTTCTTAGGTTCTGATTGGGGTTTTTTTCTCAAGCATATGGGATTTTGTGCAAGTTGTGGTGGTGTGAGTTGGTCCCTTAAGGTTTTGATAGCCTAATCTTGGTAGAGGTATGATATTTCGTAGGGTTTGGGCTATTTCCGATCGAAATGATTATTCTTTGGCTCCAAAATTCTCAATTTATGGAGTTCTGTTCTCATGATAATATGGATATGATACCAAATCCATGGTGTGATACTTGCACTTGGCTAAGTTCCACCTTTCTGAACTGTCATGTAGATGCATGAATACTCATGCAATTCAACTCCAAGGTTTCATCATCATTGCCTCAAGAAGAAAGAGAACAAGAGAGATATGGATGCATTCAAATGTAATGTCTAAAATAAGATGCCTGGGAGACTAGTTCCTTGTTGAGATTTGCTATGGCATGATTTCCAAAATAATATTGTCTTTCAACCATCTTTTGATCTTAATTTTCACAGAAAAAAGACTTGTATACTGAAAAAAGGGTTTTGGATAGCATCATGGTGGTGAAATTGAACCCTTTTTTTTAAAAAAAAACAAAAAAGAATAGCTAAATATCAATGTAACAAAACCCGTGTAAAGAAAAATGTAAAAAAGTTTAAAGGAAGTTACTTCATATTTGCATGACTCTCTCATAGAAAAATCATAAATGCAACAAAATTTCAAAAAAAAACAGAATAGAGAAATAAACAGGATACTTATTTTAGAAGATGAAAACATTGGGAACAAGCAAGTAGAGGCTCAGACTCGCCTTTGATCGATCTTTCCTCCTGCACTGTTCTTCAAACGAATCATTGCAGCAGCGGTTGTCTGTAGACCAGCAGACCATCCAAGCTGCCAAGCAATGGTTACCAAAAAGAAGAAAAAACACCAGAGGGGTCCGAAGAGCTTTCATCATCAATGCCTCCACAAACATAGAGAGAGTTCGGGTTGTATCTTGTGCATGAAAGAAGGATTCACCTTCCTCCACGCGAATCCACCATTGGATCACCACCGCAAAAATCTCAAACCATTCCGACCTCCATCATCCATCCATCTGCACAGCTCTCAAAGCAAGCAGTGAAAGATCCAATGGCCATCGGGGGCATCATGACACGGGGCAGCTCGAGGGAGCACCAAGCAAGCGACCGACCCTATGGACTCATTTGGTTTGCAGGAAATGGAGGGGAGCATTTGTGCACAACAAATATTAGAGTCTGGCATTTCTCCGAACGATAAGAATAAAATGTGATGCGCATGAAAGAAAGATTGATTATGCAATTTGATTGGCCAACAGTCAAGATGAAGTAAAAGCAAAAGAGAGATGTTAGGCTGATGAGGAGACCTTTTCCCACATAGATTGATAAATTTTTTTTCTTTTCCCTTCTTTTCTTTTCATTTCTTTCTCCTTTCGAAGATCTGTGGGAAGCAAAGCACCTAAGGGAGATCAGAGGGAAAGGCCGATGCTGGTGATGATGGGAAGGCGACAATGAAGACCGATGAGAGGTTGCGGCGAGGAGGGGAGGATGTCGGCATCTCTCTTTCCGGAGATTTGTGAGAAGGAAAGCACCTAAGGGAGATTGGAGGGGGAAGACCGATGCCGGTGATGATGGGGAGGAATGCGATAATGGAGACCAGGTAAGGTGGCAGCAAGGAGAGTGGAGAGGAGATGGGCGTCCGTGAGGGCTTGGGAAGGGTTCGAAGCAAAAAAAGACAAAAACACGCCTCCGCTGCTTGGAAAAAAACCATTATGGAGAGTCCCGAGCTCAACACGTGGCATGCTAGGAGAGCACTGGACTCTAGTTTAATATATTGCACTAACATGTAACTCAAGGCCGAATTTAACTGAAGTCAAAACAATTAAAATATTTTATCAACATAAAGATTTTTTGTACAATATAATATATAACATGTTTATTAACTAATAAATTTATATTCATGCTAATCTTTATCTTCGACAATCTCCTCATTTATACTATAAAGTATTACTGAATTGAAAAGATTCCTTAATAAAAAAAGATTGAAAAATAAATAATAATATTTGAAATTAAATTATCTCCAATGTAAACTTTTATCCTTATTCCAT
>QRFJ01001529.1:0-302500 GCA_006176705.1 Cocos nucifera | reverse complement strand
ATAGACGAAGTCCGTAGCAGATTAATAGTGACAGTCATAACCATCCGGTAGTAGGCCGCTCAAGACCACGTGGAGTTTGTTACAGAGAGAGGTGTCCGTTGTCGTGATGTGGCCGTTCGTTGAGATTTAATAGTCAAAGTTCAGAGGAAGCGGGCGTTGATTGGTGAAGAGCTTTGACATATATCAATTTCAGAAGAGTTCGAACTCCTAAAAGAAACTTGACTAAAAAAGAAATCCGGAAGGAGTTCGGCTCCTGAAGGAATCCGACTGAAGGAGAAAAGATTACAAAATAGCGATGATGTTGCAATATGGTTAGGGTGGAAATAGGGTCAGGTCAGACCACATATGGATCAGATCAGATGCATGCGAGATCAAAAAATTTGTCAACCCAAATCCATCATGGGTCAAAAATCTAGATCCAAGCGGGTTGAACATGTTAAGCATTGCCACCCCCCAACATAGAAGGGGCATCTCAAGGGACCACCAAGCCACCGACCCTAATATTTATTTCTCCCAAAGAGCTTTCATAGCTCAACAAACTAAGGCATATCTTCATACATTAAGAATGCATGAAAAAAGCTTATCTGCTGCAATAAATGAATTAATGGAACAAACAAAAACTTATGATCTCTCCTGACACAATACATGAACATGATAAATAGAGTAAACTAAATAAAATAACAAAAAATAAACAATCTAACCTCAAAAGAAGAGCTCTCTCACTGTATAGTGAAAAAGAACAACACTGAGAAAAGATGGAAAAATAAAAACAAAAACTACCTCTCACAAGTAGAAAGGGGAGAGAGAAAGTGGCCAAGAAGAGAAAAGAAATGGATTTTACAGTTCTAGTAGAAGATGACGGCAACAGAGGGCATAGCTGAGAAAAACCTAGATTAGATTGTTGGAGTTTTACGGGGAGGGAAATAACTACCGGCAAGTTGAACAGGCCCCTCGAGTAGAGATGGCATTCAGGCAAGTTTTTTGAGGTACCCGATCCGTTCCGAATCCTAATAGGACCCGTTTAGCAATATCCTATAGCATTTGAAAAGCCTTTGGGATTTAAACTTAAAACTCGTTCAGATTTGGGATGGGTTTGGGATTTTTTCCCCCAGATACTACTACATAAACCCGATTACATATATTCTTATAAAAATAATAGAAGGGTGACAGGATTTAAACTTCATATCTTTAGATGGCCCATCCACTACCCTAACAAATAAGCCATAGTTCCCATTTGTTTTAAATTGATTGATAATATATTTATACCCTTTAAACTCTTATATATAAATATCCAACACAAAACCTAAGCCATCCATCTTCTAAGCTTCCCAATCCAGCCGCTCCAAGCCTCCCACCCAATTGAGACACCTAATGACAGAAAAAAGAGGATAAACCAAGGGAACATATAGGAAAAATCAAGGAAAACGAAGAAAAGAAGGACAAAATTGAAAGGTAAGATCTTTTCCCACATAGATTGATTATTTTTTATCTGTTCACTTCTTTATCTTTTCATTTCATTCTCTCTCATTCTCTTTTTCAAAGATCTATGAGGAAGGAAAGCACCTGAGGGAGATCGGAGGGGTTCCTTATGTTCTGGTTGGGTTTTTTTCCCAAGCATATGAGATTTTATGCGAGTTGTGGCGGTGTGAGTTGGTCCCTTGTAGTTTTGAGAGATTAATCTTGGTAGAAGCATGATATTTTGTGGGGATTGGGAGATGTTTGATCGAAAGGATTCTTCTTTGGCTAAAAAATTTTCAATTTATGGATTTATGTTCTCATAACAATGTGAATATGATACCAAAGTGTGAGACTTGCACTAGCCTAAGTTCCACCTTTTTGAACTATCATGTGGGTGCATGAACAAGGCCTTTCTTACACTATCCAACTCCAAGGGCCAAATGCATGTCATCATAGCTTGCACAAGCCACCACAGAATGAGAGAGACAGAGACTCAAGGCACATGGTTTAACATGTCCTTTACTTTCTGAACATTAGCTTTGTGAGATAGGAGGTGGTCTAATTATTTGAAAGGTTGGATAGAAGTCATGCTCGGAATCAGAGAAACCAATGTTTGATTGAGGTGGCTAGTGTACTTTTAACTTGTAATCAGTTAAAACAACAATTTCTTAACTTCTTTTTGATGCATATATCAGTCATTACATATGGGAATCAAAGAAAACAAAGTAGAAATTCTCTAAATTCTGTGTTTTTAATGGTTAGTAGTACCCATGGACATCAAAATTTGTTGGTGTGGCTTTAATAAATTGTCATCACAAAATCAACATGGCTTGTTAGTTTTTTTTTTTTTTATTTAGTTATTTATTTTATTCTATGTTTTAGGTTAGAATCTTCTAGAACTGGAAAACAATTTGATTTGAGCACTTTACCATTGTTTACATGATTAGGCATATATTTGATACAAGCACAAAAGCATGAATAGCAGGTGAGTTTAGGTTGATCAAGCGAGTTCAGGTACTCAAATAACCCAATCTGAATAAAGGTTAATTGGGTGGATTCAGGTACCCGATGGGTTTACCATTTTTTAATGGGACGGGTTTGGAAATTTTGGGTAATTTTGTAATCGAATTTGGGATAGGTTCAAACAGGTTCAGATACAGGTAGGGCAAATTTCACAAATACACCGTCCATTGCCATTCCTAGGATTAAAGCTTGGCCAACCCTAACTAGCTTGAGATTGAAGCATAGTCAAGTAGCACATACATACATACACATATATACATACACAAATCCACATCATATAAATACATATATATATGCATATATGTAAATATATGTACACATAGATATGCATATATTTACATACATAGATATTTATATACATATCTATATGTATATATATGTGAGTGTGTGTGTGTGTGTATTTATATATAGAATCTCATCTAAAAGGACTAGCCAAAAAATATTATTTATATTTGCTAAGTCTTGTATAAGTATCCAAAATCTTTCCGATGAATAACAAATATGGTACTAAACACATAGGTCTCGGATACTCTTCCCCATTTAAGCCCTAGCATCCTCACTAGGTTATTGGTCTACATTCATTCAAATCCAATTACAAACACCACGATCAGCTTGTGGCCAATCTAAATGGACTCATACAGCAGCATCCCCAGCCCACTAAATCATAGGCCAGGTTCGCTTTCATACCATTTGCAATAACCTAGGACCCCACACGAATAACCGTTGTGGGACTAAATAATTATACCTTATCCATCGGAAAGATCTTGGATACTTATACATATACATGTATACATACATATATATATATATGTGCGTGCGTGCGTGCATCCATACATACATACATACATACATACATACATACATATATATATACATACATACATACATATACATGTATATATATACATACATACATACATATACATGTATATATATATATATATATGTATACATGTATATACATACATGCATATGCATGCATACATATGTATATATAGATATGTATACATACATATGCATGTATGCATATACATATATATATACATATACATATATGTATGTATGTATACATACATATGTATACATGTATACACATATATATATATATATATGGATATATATACATACATATACATACATACATACATATACATACATACACACACATACGTACATACAGACACATACATGCACATACATATATATGTATGTATGTGTGTACGTATGCATGTGTGTGTATGTACATGTATATGTACATAATATGTGCATGTATATGTACATAATATGTGCATGTATATGTACATAATATGTGCATGTATATGTACATAATATGTGCATGTATATGTACATGTATATGTACATACATATATGTACATATGTATATATATACATATATATACATATAGATATGTATGTATGCATGTGCACATACATATACATATATGTAGGCATGTATGTACATATATATACACATATATACATATAGATATGTATGTATGCATGTGCACATGCATATGTATGTACATATATATATATATGTATGTACATATATATATATATATATATAGATATATATATACATGTATGTACATGTATGCATATGTACATGTATGCATATGTATATATACATATATGTATATATATAGATACATATATACATATATACATGTATGTATATGTATGTATATATATACATATATGTACATACAATATATATATATATATATATATATATATATATGTATGTATACATATATATGCATACATGCATATACATACATGTATACATACATACATACATACATATATATATATATATATATATATATATATATATATAGTGTGTGTGTGTTTATATACATACATGCATATATATGCATGTATGTATGTATATAAACATGTATATATAGATACATGTGCATATGCATACATACATCCATGTATGTATGCATATAAACAAGCATATATATATATACACATGTGCATATGCATACGTACATCCATGTATGTATGCATATGCACATGCATATGCGCATGCATGCATGCATGCATGCATACATACATACATGTATGTATGTATGCATATGCACATGCATATATATAGATACATATGTATATATCTGCATCTATATGCATGCATGCATGCATGCATGTATGCATATGCACATGTATCTAATATATGCATGTGCATATGCATACATACATACATGTTTATCTATATATATATATATAATGTGCATATGCATACATATGCATAATACATGTATAATATATATAGATACATGTGCATATGCATACATGCATGCATGCATGCATGCATACATATATATATATGCATGTATGTATGCATATGCACATGTATCTATATATATATATATATATATATAGATACATGTGCATATGCATACATGCTGCATGCATATACATACATACATACATGTATGTATGTATGTATATGCATGCATGCATGTATGCACATACATACATACATACATACATACATACATATATGTATGCATGCATCTACATACATACATATATGTATGTATGCATGCATATACATACATACATACATACATAATATATGTATGCATGCATATACATACATATATGTATGTATGTATGTATGTATATGCATGCATGCATGTATGCATATGCACATGTATCTATATACACACACACACACACACACACATATACATATATGTGTACATATATGCATGCATGCATGTATGTATATGCAAATGTATGCATATACATATCAGTATATACATGTATATATGCATACATGTATACGTATATACACGTATACGTGTATATACATGTATACATATATGTATATACACATACGTATATACATATACATGTATGTATATATGGATACATATACATATATACATACATGTATATGTATATACGTACGTATATACATATATGTATATATGTATATACACGTATACGTGTATATATGTATACATGTATATATATATACACAATTCAACTCAACCATTCTTTGGCTAAGCCTTAATCCCCAGCTAGCTAGGGTAATGGAAAAGAATCTAGAAAAAAAAATCAAAGACCCAAAAAAAATAAAAAATAAAAAGAATGCAGGGAGAAAAGACCTTGTCTAAAAAGGAATGGACGGAAATGAGAGAGGCTCTGATTCACCTTTGATCCATAAATCATCCTTTGTAACAACCCATGAGATCACCTTGAAAGGGCAAGCCAGACAGTTATTAATTGATGTGCTCGGCCTTGTTTAAGTATAAGAAACCTTCCTAACAAGCACCTGAAGTGGGCTAAATAAAAACTCCTATAGTTCTTTTTATGGTACCCCTCTCAATGGTTGGCTATGAAAAAACAGATCACCAATGCTGCTATAAAAACTTTGCAGAAGAAAAACAAAGGCAGAGTCAAAAAGAGGTTTCATCATCATCACCTCGAGAAGAGAGAAAGCAAGACAAAGATATGAATGCATTCAAATGTAATGTCTAAAATAAGTTATTCGGGAGTCTCGTTCCTTGTTGAGATTTGCTATGGCATGATTTCCCAAATAACATTGTCTTTCAACAGAGAAAAGACTTATATACTGAAAAAAAAAGGGAATTTAATATCATTTTGGATGGCAGTGAAATGGAACCTTTGTTTTTCCCAAAAAAAAAAAAAGAAAAGCTAAATATCAATGTAACAAAAACCCTGTAAAAAATTGTCAAAACTCTAGAGGAAGTTACTTCATATTTACAAAAGCCTATCATAGAAAAATCATAAACATAAAAAAATTTCAGAAAAACAGAATAGAGAAATAAACAGAAAACTTATTTTAGAAGATGAAAAGGATGGGAACAAGCAAGTAGAGGCTCAGACTCGCAATTGTCAAATGAATCATTGCAGCAGCGGTTGTCTATAGACCAGCACACCATCCAAGCTGCCAAGCAATGGTTACCAAAAGAAAAAGCACACTGGAGGGGTATAAAGAGCTTTCATCATCATTGCCTCCATATACATAGAGAGGGTTTGGGGTCATATCTTTCATGTGAAAGAAGGATTTACCTTCCTCCGGACAAATCCACTGTTCGACCACCACAGCACAAATCTCAAACCACTACAACCTCCATTCATCCATCTGTCTGCACAGATCTCAAAGCAGAAGTTCCACATCGCCACGGGGGACAAAGGAATGCGTAAGGCAGCTTGAAGGTGCACCAAACAAGCCGCCAAACCCTACTTCCGGGGAAAACATAGGAAAAATCAACGAAAACAAAGGAAACACGGAAAAATTGAAGGTAAGACCTTTCCCGATCATTTTTTTTCCTTTTAACTTCATCTTCTTTTCATTTCATTCTCTTTATTTGGATATCTGTGGTGAAGGAGAGCACCTGAGGGAGATCAGAGGGGTTTCTTAGGTTCCAGTTGGGTTGTTTCTCAAGCATATGGGATTTTGTGCGATTTGTGCAGTGTGAGTTGGTCCCTTGAGGTTTTGATAGCTTAAACGTAGAAGCATGATATTTGTAGGGCTTGGGGATTTTTGATCGAAGGATTCTTCTTTGGCTACAAAATTTTCAATTTATGCAGTTCTGCATATGAATATGAATGAGGGTTAATCAGGCGGGTTCAGGTAGCCAGCAGGTATACCAATTTTAAATAAGACAGGTTTGGGATTTTTGTTTGATTTCATAATCAGTTTTGGGATGGCTTCAGGTAGTAAAGATTTTAAACGGATTCGGATATGGATAGGGCAAATTTTGCAGGTACCCTACCCATTGCCATAAGTAAAGCAGAGGCAGGCTCAGATTTTCCTTTGACCCATCATCTCTTCTTCATCAACCCTAGACTCCTCTCATCGAATGGCTGCAGCGGTTGTCTGCGGAGCAGCAGACCTTCCGAGCTGCCCTGCCACCGTTAGAAGAATCACAGGAGAATACTAAAGAGACGACGGTTCATCATCACCACCTTTGCCCAGTTTGGATACTTGGGAGAAAGGCAGACAAAATAAGGGAACTTTGGGCACGAGAGAAAAGAAAACAAAGATAATTTGTCTTCTCTCCTCGAAACCTCTTAGGACTCGTTTGGTTCGCGAGAAGAATTTTCCCTCCCTGTAATGTTCTTCTTTAATTCATTTCACCTTCATTCGCATGAATCCACCGTTGGATCACCCACATCACAGATCTCAGAGCGCTCCGAGCTCCGTCGTTCATCCAATCTTTGTTTGCTAAAAGATGTCAAACCTTCTAATTCTTCTCTTTCTCCAGAATAAAGCTTTAGGTGCCCAGCGGCGCCCACGGAGACCGCGTATTTGCTGGGTCGACGGGGGGTAAACTAAGGATTAAGAACCCGAATAAACCGCATCCATGGCGCAAAATACCCGGTTCGGCGCTGTGTAAGAGAAAAGGGAAAGGTAATGGTTACCAAATAATTTTCCCGGACGACGCAGGCGTCGAGGCCATCGCCGAACGGGAAGGAACGAGCAATGTACAGATATCAGGAGAAAGGGACTGAAAGGCCTCGGAGCCATCCAAGTGATAGAAAGAAACAGACGGGGAAATGGGTGGTTATTACCTCACTAACGAGGCGCCGGCGAGAAGAGGCTCCGGCGGCGGCCACCGGAAGTCAGTTACCACGGCGGGGATGTCGGCGTAGATGTCCGGCCGACGGGGTGCCAAGATCTGGCAGCTTCCGTGTCTGAGAGGGAGCGTACGGGGAGGAGGAAGGCATGGGATACGACTGGAAGAGGAGGGAAGGGGGAAGAGAAGAAAGGCCGGTATCTAGGGTTTGGGACTCTCGAAATGGTGATATGTAAACCGGGTCACGTGTCACGTCATTTGAGTTCCCGGAGCTAATGCGCCGGGTGTGCGAGACTTAATTTAGAACTAGCAAAAAAATCCATGCCACGCAACGAGATTTAATTAATTTATCTAAAAAAATTTAATTAAAATATAATAATAAATAAAAATTAAAATTATATTAAATATTAGTTGCTATGTCATATAAAAAATGAACAAAATTATTATACATAAAAAAAATCTAAGCTAAATCACCCATAATGAACAAAATTTGATCTTTATAGATCAAACCTATAACATAGATCATGAAATCCCACCATCATCAATATCAAACAATTATTCAGAATAAAGCAAATAAACATATAAATAAATATACTTATCATCTATAGCAATCCGATGAAAGAACATATCCAACATATAAAAAAAAGCTATACCTGCACAACAAAAAATATTTTTTATAAGTTAATAAAAAATATTTACCATCAATAAAAAGAAGTGTGAATAAAATTCTCTCAAGAAAAAAGTGAATAAATCAATATCAAGAAACCATGTTCACAATATTAAAAGATGAAAAAAGACTCATCATTTCTTGAGATTTTTCTTGCAAAAAGACATGTATGCAAATGGATAGCTGACATGATCAAAATCTTCTTCCAAAAACTATGAATAAAAATATAAAATAAATTAATTCAGAGATAACTTTTACCATATTATTTTAAAATAACTTCATAGCGAGATACTCAATCAAGATTTAATAATATTTAAAAAAATAAAATAATTAATAACATGTCAAGATAGCTCATCCTCGAAAGAGAAAGAAATAAAGAAGTGTATATAGCTTTCTACTATGAAATATGTAATATCCTTTGAGAGCACTTACTCTGGATAATGATTGATATTTATGTCCTTAATTGATAACAAAATACACAATCATTCATGAGAATAATTTCAATAGTTAACTTAAAAAAAATATATCATAAAATATCTACAACAAAAGTCAATTATTTCATTCTAAAGTTAAGCTTTATCATATTATTTTGAAATAATATTTAGCTAGAGTTAACAAATGCTGCAGTACAATCAATGAAATATTATGGCCATAATTTTTCTATGAAAAAAATTAATACAACCATTCCATAAAAATAAAAAAAACTAATATGTAGCCAAATATATAAAAAAATTTACTAATTTTTAATGTTTTTTAACAATGCATACTTTATTTTTTTGCTACAAAAAATGATAAAGCACATTCTAAATTACATATTTTATTTTTAAAAAATTATAAAAAATAATTTTTAAAACACATTGCAGTAGTCTCTATACATTTTTTTGCAAAAAAAGAAAATTCATTATTATAATTATTCTAAAAAAAATTTAAAAGTAGTTAGACATATTAAAAAATTTATTAATTTCTACTTTCTTACTATGTATGCCTTTTTTTCCTATTGGTTAAAATAAAGCACATGTAAAATTATATTTTTGTTTTTAAAAACATGTCAAAACCAAATTTTAAAAGATATTATAATAGCCTGTTATAATTTTTTTATGAAAAAATTAAATTATTACAACAATTTCATAGAAATAAAAAAACTAATAAGCACTAAACATAGAAAAAATTATTAATTTCTAAATTTTTTTTAATCATTTAGATCATTTTTTTAAACCAAAAAACAAAACACATCTAAAATTATGTATTTTTATTTTTTAAAAAATAAAAAAATCTTTCAAACATTTTACAATTATCTCTTTTCTTTTTAGGAAAACTTTTTAGATAATTTTCACACAAAAAAATATGCATACACTATTATAAAAAATCTAGTTTACTAATTTCTAAACATACAGTTTCTATAATTTTTTTCATGAAATTAAGTGGTGCATAAAAAGCTAATGCGCATGTCCATATTATAAACTATAATGTGTATCGTTTATGAAACACAACATATACCTTTTTTTTATACGATTAAGGTTAATTTAAAATGTAATATACTCTTTCGTTCCCATCTTTTTTTCCTCATCCTACCCTACTGTTGGCTCCTCCCCCTCTCTATCACTTGGCTCTTTATCCTACTCTATCACCTTCCTCCACCTAGCCGAGCTTTATTACACCGCCTTTTTTCTGTTTCCCACATGACATGCTGGAAGATCTCTCACATTCTTTTCTTTCTCATCTCCACACCAAATCTCTTCTTTTATCTCTCCACACCACCACCACGGTACCTCCTCTATAGTCCACGATGCTTAGAAATATGCTAGAGTTTCTTATATCTCATTTATCTTTAAAGATACATTCTCACTATTTTTTTCTCTAATCTAAGTTTCTCTTTTTCTCTAAAATATATCATTTATTATTTTTTTTTGAATTTTTTCTTATTTTTCTTCTCTCATCCTACTCGGTCGCTGGTTCCCTTTCTACCTCCTTCTCTATTTTCCTTTTTTTAAAAAAAAATTTTCATCTTCTTCTTTTTCGTACTCTATTTTACAATCCTAATCCTATCTAGAAATTTTAACTTTAATCCCTAACTTAATCCTAGTCCTAATCAACCTATAAATGTTATTTTAAACTTAATCAAAACCCTAACCTAAATAACCTAAATTTTTATACAAACAATTACTCTAACAACCCTAACCCTAAATCAATTTCCAATGTCAATAATTTAAACCCCAACCTCACCCAAATAGAAACCTAATCCTAACACTAACCCTAACCCAAACCTAAATCTAGAATCTATTTCTAACCCAAACACAACCCGAACCCGAACCCCAACCTAAATCTCAATCCAATCTAACCCAAACCCAACCCAAATTGGAACCCCAACCAAAATTTGAATCCTATTTCTAACCCAAACCCAAAACCTAACTTAAATGTGAACTCAACCTAACCCAAATCCAACCCAAACCTTATAACCTAAATCCAACCCAAACCTTAACTTTAATGTGGATTTAACCTAATCCAAATCTAGCTCGCACCCAATCCAAACCTAACCCAAATATGAAAATCATTTTATAACCAACCTGAACTCAACAACTCTAAAACTCGAACCCAATAACTCTAAAACCCAAACCTGATAATCTAAAATCCAAAACCCATGAATCATTTAACCCTAAATCCGCTAACCCAAATCCAACAATATTAACTTGTTCATCTAAAATCGAATAGCCCAAACCAAACAATTGTTGGAAAATATATTGCAAAGCCAATCATCAGCCTGTTAACGATTGAGCTACCTTATAATTATAATTAATTTATTAATACATAAAATAAATATTTTGATATTTTTATCATAAAATCTTTATCTCTATTGTTGTAATGAAGTCCTTAGGATTATTTAGTTTTCGATAAAAAGAAGCTTTATTAATTAGTTCTTAAATAGTGCACGACCAAATGATATACTGTCAATTAAGACGACAACGTTTATCAAGCATAGATCGTTGTATGCTACATAGGTTGGTTGTTCTCTTAATCAAAGAGTATGGAGATACTGATATGGCATACAAGTGAGATGTAAGGATACATCATCACTGAATATGACCAACTCCAAAGCATTCTGCTATCGAGAATTACCGTGATGGGATATAGGTATAAGTGTCTCTTAAACTTGAGATTACCACAGTAGCTTGCAAACAACTCACTATGCTTTGGTACCGAACTAACTGAATTTTTAATTCAGGAACGAAAGATTTTTGGACACAGTCAAGTACTTACAAAGTCAGTAAGTGATCAAGATGAGATTGACCACTCTAAGAGTTGGAGAAGAATACATCACTGTATTTCAATATAGCAAAATCTTGATCGGAATAATCCATGAGATGGATTTAATATTTTGAAATACAATATGGATGATCTAATCGGAATTGATAGTTAAACTCTGAAGTATTCTACGAGCATTTTGATCAAGAAGATGAATTATATGAAAACTATATCCACATGGGTTCTAAGGATGTTGTTCTACACATTCAACCTATTCGACCGTCGGATACCATTATTAGATGGTCACCCTGATTGATACAGAAATCTATTTCTATGCTACCGACTTAGGTTTGAACATATGAAATTACATACATAAGAGTTTTCGATCTGATCGGATGGTTGATTGATAATTAAAAATCATTCTAGGATTAAACATTCAATACGATTAATTTTTAACCTAGTGCAAGTATTATAGAAGAATCGATTAGCAATTGGATTGCTAACTAGCTTAATTTAATTAAACCAGAGGATTGAGATTAAATCTAATTAAATATGATTTAATTAGATTTAGTTTGGGCTTGATTGGATTAAATCCTATTGGGGGTAAATCTCGCTCTCGTCGAAGTTTGGTCTGATGCACAGCTAAAATGTAATTTGTAGTTATAGAAGAGCTTCAATCATGGATTCCTCCTTTCGGACTTCTATATCAGTCAAACTCCTTCTTGACTTCTATGTTAGTCGAACTTCTTCTAGACTTCTATATCAATCGAACTCCTTTCGGACTTCTATATCAGCCAAACTCCTTTCGGACTTCTATATCAGCCGAACTTCTTCTGGACTTCTATGTCAACCGAACTCTTTTTGGACTTCTGCTTTAGCCGGATTCCTCCATCAAACGAATTTTCCTTCAGATTTCTCCTCCAGCGGGTCTATATGTAGATCCTTCCAGTAGACCTCCTACCAGGTCCCTCTAGCGAATTTCCTTCAAAATTTCTCTAGTGGACTTTCGAACTCCTTCCGACCAAACTCCATGCAATCATCTGGGAGGACCTCCACGCCGATCCTGAAGGAGTCCAAACTTCTTTGGAATTGATAAAACTTAAAGTTCATCACCAATTGACGTCTACTCCTCCGAATTTTAACTATTAAATTCCAACAGACTGGCACGTCACGACAACAGACACTACCCTCCATAACAAATCCCACATAGCCTCGAGTGACCCACTATCAAACTATTATGACTGTCACTATCAATTTATTATAGGCTTTATCTATAGAAGGGATCCTCTAGATATATCTTCTTCAGACTCTCATTCTCCTTCTCAAAACTCTGCTACCTTCTCTACTGAGCATTTCATTTCTGTTGGCCGAAAGAGCTGACTTAACTGTCAAAGGATCCTGCCGGAGCCACCCCTCCTTCGATTTGGACTTCTTTTACAGGTCCCGATAGCGACCTCGGCTTCTCTAGCTCCAGCCAGTTTTAGCGTTGATCAAATTCCACACCAACAGAATTTGCACTAGAGGAAGGGCAGTGAAGCCCTTATTATAAAAGGAGTGCCCAGTCAATCTTGATCCTTTTCTTCTTTTAATCTTTTGAGATCCATTGGGATCCATCTTTATTCAATCTTTTCAATTTGAAAATGCCTCCAAAGAAGACAACCATCCAGCAATCCACCGCTTCTGCCGTCAGATCTAAGTCGAATCTGCCCATCCCTACTCCATCACCAGCGTCTCGATTCCCTCCACTGACGGTCATGATAGATTCGGAGTAGTTCAACCTTCTGATATAGTAGGTTAGAAGTCTTACCAAAATGGTGCAAGCCATACAGCAACCTCCGACGGTGGCTCCATTGGAAACCTCCCGTTGGGGTGCCAAGAATCGGTCCCAAGGAGGCATACTTGGGTCAGCAGACCCGACACTCCTAGGAAGGAAAAATAGAGAGCTGAAGAACCTTGTTCTGATCTTGATTCCTCTCCAGAAGAAACCTTCCCCATCTACAGTCAGAAATCTTCTAGGATCTACGATTGAGATGATATTCTCGATTAGAAATTGCAAGAAATGGACCAACAGATTAAGAAACTCCGCCACATCACCTCGACTCACCATGACGATATCTACACCGATCTTCCTTTCTCTGCTCAAATTATGCAAGAGTCTGTCCCACTGAACTTCAAGCTTCCTTAATTCGAAAGCTACGACGGGACCTTTGATTTGGTCGACCATCTGAAGACCTTATGAATCATAATGCTGCTCCATGGTGCGCCAGATGCCATCTTGTGCCGAGCTTTTACATCTACCTTGAAGGAAGCAGCAAGAAACTGATACTCGATACTGAAATTGGGTACGAACTTCTCTTTCAATCAGATAAGCCATCAATTTGTAGCTCATTTTGTCAGTAGTCGGCATCCTAGGCAAGGTTCGAATTTTTTCATCAACATCAAGCAGAGAAAGAGTCGATCTAGGCTTACGTCAACCACTTCAACGTCGTTGCATTAGAGGTCCAAAATTTGGATGAGTCCGTTGCCATGACCACGCTTAAGAGCGACCTTTAGAAGAATGATCTATTGTTCTTCCTAAAGAAGAAGTATCCTAGAAATTTTACTAATTTGCTAGCTCGAGCTGAAAGTTATGCCCAAGCTGAGGAGATCTTCAAGTTAAAAGACTAGAAAGCAGCAGGCGAGCAAATCTAGCAAGCTCATAGTTGAAGAAAAGTCGAACGAAGTTCGGCCACGCTTTCGGACTTCCTCCAAGTGCAAGCGAGCCCGAACTTCTCGAGCTCGTTGTTAAAGAAGTCCTGACAGAAGGGCATGAAGAGGTTTCTCCTAGAAGATTCCACAACTATGCCCTCCTCAATACTCTGAAAATATAAGTACTAATGGAGATTAAGGAGCAGTTGCTAAGACTGGAGAGGATGCGCACTCATCCTGGCAAGCGCAATCTTAACAAATATTGTCTCTACCATCGTGATCACGGTCACGATACTGAAGAGTGTATTTAGCTCCAAGATGAGATTGAGGAGCTCATCAGGCAAGGTCGGCTTGGTCGATTTATGCGACGTCGATCCGAAGGAAGAGAAGATCGACCAAAGGCACTGCCCCAACCCGAACCATCAAGGAGAGAAGAGCAGCAGGGAGATTGGCCACCTCTCGGCATCATCAATACAATTACTAGGGGACTTCAACGAGAGGAGGTCAGTGGATTTGAAGGATCAATGAAGAGATAGAGGACTGAAGAATCCATAGCTTTCACTGAAGCAGATGCTCAAAGAGTTCAATTTCTACATAACGATGTGGTTGTAATCTCTTTAAATATTACTGACTATGATATACGTCGCATCCTTATTGATAATGAAAGTTCGACCGATATTTGATGCTTTCTCCAAAATGTCTATACCTAATAGTCGGCTTGGACCGATGAACTTTTCAATGGTAGGCTTCACTGGCGATGCAGCATCAGTTAAAGGTATAATAACTTTGGTTGTGGTTGCAGGACAATATCCAAGATAGTCCAAGACATGAGTGGATTTTTTGGTAGTAAAAGCACCGTTCGCTTACAACGCGATCCTTAGCCGATCTGACCTAAATACACTTCGGGTAATAGTGTCGATATATTACTTGAAAATGAAGTTTTCGACAAGCCATGAAATTGGAGAAGTCAGAGGAGATCAAACCCTGATGAAGCATTGCTATTCAATTACCTCGTAGAGGGGCTAGCAGCCAGATCCTTATCCGATTGATGGGTTGGACGTCCATGATGATCTGACAGAAGAGCGGGGTGAGCCTATGGAAGACCTTGTTTCCATCTCACTGAATGATGAAAATGCAGAGCATACGATGCAGATCGACTCCAACCTAGTAGAAAAAATACGAGAGCAGCTTGTCAAATTTCTACGAAAGAATGTAAATGTTTTTACTTAGATCCCTGACGACATGCCCAGAATAGATGCAGAGATCATAGAACATTGTTTGGCTGTCGATCCTAAACATCGACCAGTGAAAGAAAACATGCACAGCCATGCTCTAGAGAGGTAGAAAGTAATTGCAGAGGAAGTTGACAAGCTCCTCAAGACTGAATTCATCCGAGAAGTCAACTATCCGAATTGGGTCTTCAATGTTGTGCTCGTCAAAAAGGCGAACATCAAGTAGAGAATATGCATAGACTTCAAAAAATTGAACAAAACCTGTCCAAAAGATAGCGACCCCCTACTCAAGATTGATCAACTGATGGATGCGACCTCAGGCCATGAGCTTCTCTCCTTCTTGGATGCCTTTTTCGGCTATAACCAAATCTGGATGGTACCAGAGGATGAGGAGAAGACCGCTTTTATCACTGACCATAGTCTTTATTGTTATAGGGTTTGCCTTTTGGACTCAAAAATATGGGGGCAACGTACCAGCACCTGATCAACAAAATCTTCAAGGAGTAGATCAGCCGCAACATGGAGATATACGTAGACAACATATTTGTCAAAAGCCGAGCTTCAATAAATCATATTACTGACCTTGAAGAGACCTTCAGCATCCTTGAGAGATACAAGATGAAGCTAAACCTAATCAAGTGTGCCTTCGATGTAATTTTAAGAAAGTTCTTGGGATTCATGGTATCGAGGTGCAGAATCGAAGCAAATTTAGAGAAGATTCGGGCTATTTAAGAGATGACTGCTCCAAAATTAATTAAATAAGTTCAGTGCTTGACTGAAAATGTATCAGTCCTGAATCACTTCATCTCGAGGTCGATCGAGCGATTTATGCTCTTCTTTCAGATCTTAAAGTAGCCGAAGAACTTTTGCTGGACTACCGAATGTCAACAAGCTTTTATAGAGCTCAAGGACTACCTCTGCTCACCTCCTCTATTAGCAAAGCCTGAATTCGGAGAAAAATTATTTGTACCTGACGGTCTCCCGAGCAGTCCTTGCGACAGTCCTAGTCAAAGAAGAGGCAAAATACAGTGGCCGATCTACTACATAAGCCGAGTCTTGAGGGACGTCGAGATCAGGTATACTAGATTAGAAAAACTAACTTATGCTCTACTGGTTGTAGTCCAAAGGCTTCGATCTTATTTTCAGGGGCACACCATAACCCTTCTCACTGATCAACCGATTAAAACAGTCCTTCATCAAATGGATGCCTTTGGAAGAATCGTAAAATGGATAATTGAACTTACAAAATTTGATATCAACTTCCAACCTCGGCCATCCATCAAAGCCTGGATATTAACAGATTTTATAGTGGAATGCATCATTCCAAATGAAGCCGAGCTGAAACAGAATGAAACTAGTATTCCATGGTTACGGTCGGGCTCCCCTGAAGAGAGAGCCGACCTTCCTGAAGACTTTTGGGCTCTATATATGGATGGCTCATCCAATGCTTCTGATGTGGGTGTAGGGCTGATCTTAGTTAACTCAGAAGGAGTCGTTGCCAAATATGCGCTTTACTTTAAATTTTCTGTGACTAATAATGGGGCCAAATATGAAGCTTTGATTATAGGGTTAAAGATAACTAAAGAGTTGGGAGCAGATAGGCTCCAAGTCTATAGTGATTTTCAATTAGTGGTCGGACATATTAGTGATAGTTATGAAGCTTGGGAGGAAAGTATGATAAAATATCTTGAGAAAACGAAGAACTTGACTCTGGCCTTTAATAGTTTTAGTATTCAACATATTTCAAGAGCAGAAAATACCAGAGTCGACCTTCTCTCTAAGTTGGCCATTTTAGCCCCAGCTGAACTACTTAAGGAAGTGGTTTTTGAAGTTCTAAAATGCCCAAGTTTGGAGGAGTCGTAGTCCGTTATGCAAGTCAAGCATGAATCGAGCCAGATCGACCTACTAGTTGCTTACCTTAAGGATGGAGCTCTTCCTCGTGATCCGAAAGAAGCTCAAAAACTTAGAAATCAAGTCCCTCGGTATGTCCTGAAGGCAAGCTGTACAAAAAATTGTATTCCCTACCATTCTTGAGATGTCTTTAACCTTCAAAAGCCGACTTCGTATTGTGGAAAGTGCATGAAGAAATTTACGGAAGTCATATAGGAGCCAGATCCTTATTACATAGACTACTTTGGTAGGGTTACTATTGACTGACCTTGTACTATGATTCTATAGAGTATGTCAAAAAATGTGATCATTGTCAGAAAAATACAAACATCCAAGGGCAGTCAACTGCCAAACTTGCACCCCTGAGCGCCCCATAGCTGTTTGCTCAATGGAGAATGGACATACTCGGATCTTTTTCCGTGGCATCTAGATAGCGTAAGTTCCTCTTGGTGGCGATAGATTATTTCACAAAATAGATCAAGGCTGAACCTCTAGCAAAAATCACTAAAATAAAAATATAGGACTTTGTCTAGAAGTTGATTGCATATTTAGCCTACCTTGGATCCTGATAATAGATAACGAGCGACAGTTTGTCGGAGTAAAGTTTGCCAAATTTTATGAAGATTTAAATATCTCCCATCTTTTTACATTATTAGCCCATCCACAGGCAAATGGCGAAGTTGAAGTGACCAACAAAATCCTATTATAAGGCATCAAAGCAAGACTTGAAAGAGCAAGAGGGACTTAGATGGACGAGATTTACCACATCCTATGGGCATACCGAACTATCCATAAGCTATCAACTGGAGAAATACCATTCGCTCTAGCTTTCGGAATGGAAGCAGTCATCCCGATAGAGCTTAAGCTGCCTTAAGCATGGGTTATGGCCTTCAGCGAGCGATGCAATTTGCAGAACCTTAAAGCAAACCTTGATCTATTGGAGGAAAAATGAGAAGAAGCTTAAGTTTGGATGGCCGCTTATAGACGAAGAGTGGCCCGTTACTATAACTCCAGAGTAAAAGATAAAATATTCAATGTGGGAGATTTGGTACTTCGACAAGCAGCCGTTTCACAACCTCAGAATCATGGAAAGCTCATCCCAAATTAGGAATGTCCTTACGAAGTCAAAGAGGTCGTTCGGCCTGGAACTTACTACTTGAAGGAGCTCGGAGGCACCAATCTCCCACGCCCATGGAACTCGGAGAACTTATGCAGGTACTATCAATAATCTTATTTTAATAAAATTTTCTTATTTTAATATCTTCGATCTTGGTGCAAAACTACGATGACAGAAAATAGCTTTTTGAACTTTGTCATTAGACGAAGTTAGCCCTATTAGGAATAGGAAAAGAACCTCATCCTAACATTGAGCTAAAGCTAAGACCTCGGTTACTTAATTCGGAATGTAGGGAGAGGCCCCTTCAACGGTCCTTTTATGTCCCTATAGTCCTATTAGGAATAGGAGGAGAATCTCATTCTAACATTGAGCTAAAGCGAAAATCTCGATTACTTAAGTCGGGATGCAGGGAGAGGCCCCTTCAACAGTCTTTTTGTGCCCCTATAGTCCTATTAGAAATAGAAGAAAAATCTCATCCTAACATTGAGCTAAAGCAAAGACCTCAGTTACTTAAGTTGGGATGCACGGAGAGGCCCCTTCAATGATTCTTTTGTGCCCCTATAGCCTTATAGGAATAGGAGGAGAACCTCGTCCTAACATTGAGCTAAAGCAAAGACCTTGGTTACTTAAGTCGAGATGTGGAGAGAGGCCCCTTCAACAATCCTTTTATGCCCCTATAGCCCTGTTAGGAACATGAGGAGAATCTTATCCTAACATTGAGCTAAAGCGAAGATCTCGGTTACTTAAGTTGGGATGCGGGGAGAGGCCCCTTCAATGGTCCTTTCATGTTCCTATAGCTCTGTTAGGAATAGAAGGAGAATCTCATCATAACATTGAGCTAAAGCAAAGACCTCGGTTACTTAAGTCGAAATACGGGGAGAGTCTCCTTCAACGGCCCTTTTATGCCCCTATAGCCCTGTTAGGAGGAGGAGAACCTCATCCTAACATTGAGCTAAAGTGAAGACCTCGATTACTCAAGCTGGAATGCAGAGAGAGGCTCCTTCAATGGCCCTTTCACGTCCCTATAGCCCTGTTAGGAATAGGAGGACCTCATCCTAACGTGAGCAAAGTTGAAGGTAATGCTAACCTAAGTCAAGGAAAAAAGGAGGCCCGTCTAGTGGTCCCAAACGAACCCCCAACCTAAAGCAAAAAGAAGGGAGAAACCCTATCACCGATCCCTTCACATATTTCTCCTACAACTACTTGATTGTATGATGCACAAGAAGGAAAATTGCTTCTGGATCCACAAAAGAACCTCGGATAGGCATCCACAACAGCCACTTCATTAGAAGATAACGCAAAGAAAAATAAAGTGAAGAAAGTAAAGCCACGAGCAAGCTTTGAATTCATGCGAAACAAAAATAGCAAAAAAAGTACTATTTCATTATAAAAATAAGTTCATTACAAACAAAACACAGGTCGACGAGACCGATTATACTAAAAAAGAAAAGAGAGAAAAAAGAAAGAGCACCAAAATCCTAGGAAGGGCCGGACTCTTTAGACTTCGGACTAGTGGCCATTATCAAAGATTCCTTCAGACGATCGACCTCCTCCTCGAGCTCCCTTCTGAAAGAAAATCGTGTAGGATTTAAGCATGTATTTTCGAAACTTTTTTGAAGAAAATAGCAGCAAAAGTAAATATAATCAAATATTAATCTACTGAATGCATTGATCTAATCAATTTAAATCCTACTCAGGATCTAGACATGCTAATATATAATTTAAAATTTAAATATGATCGATCGGCAAATCGAATCTGCTGATCAATATGAGTTCAGAACTCGATATCTTTTCATGGATAGCAGATCATCATAATCTGAATCCATTGAATAATACTTTGATATTGCACCATAGCTGCATATATGTCCAACCTCTATGGTTGGTCCACATGGAGCTCCTGATCCCGATCAACCCCACTGGAGTACTAGCTCCTCTCCGGGGCCTTCAATGGCTGATCGTGATCGATCCAATCAATCATCTTTTTTTTGATCTTCTAGATACTCTAGAAAATCAAAACATGTACTTCAGAGGAGGATGAAGTGGTGTTTTAAATTTGGTAGTGATCCGATACTCACAGCACTCGATCTCTCTACTCGAACCCAGATTCTCAAGTCTTGGGTTTCACTCGGCCTAAAAACCTGATGCATTGAAAATTCTCTCACGCCCTCTCTGTGTGAAGTTTTTCCATGAAATAAGTTTTTATAAAAATATGACTTTTTGGATCATATCTAAAAATTGGGTATCCTTAGATACGAAAATCAGAAGAGAATAAAGGCATGAAGGAAAAAAAGTGCTGTGGGATTCTGCTCACCTTCACTCCAAAATTCTTTTTTGCCCAAAACCAATGCCCAATCACTTTCAAATTTTTACCACAAAAAGAAAACCCCTCAAGCTTCATGCACAAAAATTATTATAATTTATGGCATGAAAAATAAGAGGAAATTCTGTATGGAGTGAATAGGTTAAGATTGGTTGAACTAGTTTCAACCAACTTCTAGTTTTTTAATTTAAATGGGTTCTTATCCTTTTCCAATGCCTCATCCAAGAGGGTGATGAGCAAAAGAACTCTCCTTCTACTCGTCCTCTATCAGAAATCACCAAAAAATGTGCGATAAAAAGTTTAGGTAGGCATGGAGAATAGATAAGGAAGAGATTAGGTTTTTCAAATTTCAAACCAACCAAGTTGAATTCAAAATTCAACTTAGTTTGAACTGATCCAACCCTTGGACTAGGTCAAAGGCAGAAGAGAGGAAGGGCGCACATTTATTTCTGCATGAGAAATCTCATGCAAAAATTAGAGGAGGGCATGGGTCAAGGTGGAAAACTCAAATATTGTGGGTGCTAGGGAGAATTTAAATTCAAATCTCATTTGACTTGGTCCTAATTGGTTTAAACCAAATCAATTAATTTAAATCAATTAGATCAAGTTTAACCCAACCAAATTAACTTAATTTAAATTAATAAAATTTTAATTAAATTAGAAATTAATTAGGTCTAGGTTCTGATCAAATCAGGATCGAATCTTCCTTAGCGATTAGGTAATATCATGACCTGATCGGGTCAAACCCAATTGAATCAAATTCAATTGAACTTAATCAAATCCTTATCACTCAATCAAATTGAGCTAATCAGTAATCGAATTGCTAATTATTCCTCTAAAAATATTAGAATCCCAATCGGATGGGTTACCGGACATCAGAGTCCCATTAACATGAAACTCCTGAAGAATCTCAATACAGTGAGACTCTTGAACCTAGTATCCTAAATGAATGGATCTCGAGTTCAAAGAGTCCCAGACCACTAAGACTCTTGATCAAAGAGTCTCAGATAAGTAGGACTCAAAGTTTTAGTCCATTAGGACTCTTGGTCACAGAGTTCCAATCCAGTGGAACTCTCAACCATGGAGTCTCAGGTCATCAGGACTTTCGTTCAGAGAGTCCTGAACACGAAGGACTCTTGGTCACAGAGTTTCAGTCCAGTGAAACTCTTGGTCATAGAGTTTCAGTCTAGTGGGACTCTTGACCATAGAGTCTTAGATCATTGAGACTTAATACCAGTCATCAGATCAGGTAGAAACTCCTATTATGTGTGATCCCATAGGTTCGAATCCTAAGTCGGTAGCATAGAAACTAATTTTCTATACCAATCGATGTGACCATCTAGCAATGATACCCGACATTCGGATAGGTCAAATAATTGCAATGCAACATCGATGAACCTATGGTATATGATTACCATATAATTCATCTCTTTGACCTTGATGCTTAAAGGACAATCTAGGGTTTACTATTAACCCTAAAATTCATCCACATTGTATTTCAAAACTCAGTGTCCATCACATGAACCATCCCAATCGAGGGTTTGCTAAATTAAAATACAGTGATGCACTTGCTCCAACACTTGGAGGGGTCAATTTCATCTTGACTCATACACTAATAAGCCAAGTATTTGACTGCACCCAGTAGCCTTCCGTTATTGAATTAGAAATTCAGATAGTCCGATACCTAAGTACAGTGAGTTGCTTGTAGGTCACCGTAGTGATCTCAGGTCTAAGGGATACTTATACTCATATCCTTAGTGAATAACTCTTGACAGTAGAGAGTTCCACAGTTAGATCACATTCAGTGAAATGTATCCCTACACTTCACCTGCATGCCATAATAGTATCTCCATACTTCTTGGTTAAGAGGATAACCAACACTTATGGCACACAACGATCTACACTCAATACATTATCGTCCTGGGTAATAATGAATCATTTGATCATGAACATGTTTGAGGACTAAATGATAAATACTCTTTTATCGAGTTTAAATAGTCCTAAGGACTTCATCACAGAAGAGTTTATTATAGAAAGATGCACAAAATGATGAAAAGACCAAAATAATAATTTTATTTATTAATAATTCAAGTATAATTATATTTAGCTCAACCATCTACAACCTAAATGATTGGCTTTAGGATACAATTCCTAACAACTCCTACTTAGACTAAAGCCATATAGAACAGTATTGAATACCCATCTTCTATTGGTGATTATCCAACTCTTTGATTTCTAGAGCTTTAGTAAAGGGGTCGGCCACGTTCTCCTTTCTATCGATCTTCTGAAGCTTGACGTCACCTCGCTCCATGATTTCTTATATAAGATGGTAGTGACGCAGAATATGTTTGGTGCACTGATGTACCTTCGGCTTCTTCGCTTGAGCTATGGCTCCAGTGCTGTCACAGTATAGCAGAACCGAACCATCCAAGGAGGGTGCCACTCCCAGCTCGTCGATGAACTTCTGCAGCCACATAACTTCCTTCGCAGCATCAGATGCCACGACATACTCCACCTCGCATATAGAATCGGCTACAGTATGCTGCTTGGAACTCTTCCAGCAGACCACTCCATTATTTAGGGTAAATACAAAATCTGACGCACTTTTACTATCATCATGATCTAATTGAAAACTAGAATCAGTATATCCCATAAGTTTTATGTCAGTATCTCCATAGATGAGCCATTGGTCCTTGGTATTTCTTAAATACTTCAGGATTGTCTTCACAACCTTCCAGTGATTCTCACCTGGGTCAGACTGATATCTACTCACTACTCCTAGTGAGTATGCCACGTCTGGTCTCATACACATCATGGTGTACATAATAGAATCCACTATTAAAGCATATGGTATTCTACTCATACGCTTTCTCTCTTAAGAAGTTGTCGGATAATCCCTCTTCAAGAGCGAAATTTCATGGCCTATCGAAAGATAGCTCTTCTTGGAATTCTCCATGTTGAACGCCTTTAGCATGGTATCAATATACGTGGATTGGAATAATCCTAGCAACCTTTTAGATTTATTCTTATAGATCCACATTCTTAGGATGTAGGAAGCTTCTTCTAAGTCTTTTATGAAGAATTGAGATGACAGCCAAATCTTTATTCCTTATAATGTAGGGATGTCATTTCCGATTAAGAGAATATCATCAACATATAGTAAAAGAAATACAACAATAGAACCATTGGCCCATTTATATACGTAAGGTTTTTCTCTATTCTTAACAAAGCCATATGTTCTGATTACTTTATCAAAATGCATGTTCCAACTCCACGATGCCTGCTTCAATCCATAGATGAATCTTTGAAGCCTGCACACCTTAGACTCGTCTATGGATGTGAAACCCTCAGGCTATATCATACACACCTCTTCATCTAGCTCTTCATTTAGGAAAGCTAGTTTCATATCCATTTATCAAATCTCATAGTCTAGGCATGCCGCTATTGCAAGCATGATCCGAATAGATTTGAGCATTGCCACTAGAAAAAATATCTCATTATAGTCAATATCATAATGCTGATGATATCTCTTGACAACCAGATAGGCTTTATAGGTCTCCATATTTCCATCTACGTCCCATTTTCTTTTGAAAATCTACTTACACCCAATGAATTTTATCCCTTTAGGTGGATCAACTAGTGTCCATACACTATTGACCTTCATGGACTCCATTTCAAATTCAATGGCTTTCAGCTACATATCAGAGTCGAATCTCTGCATGACATCTATGTAGGTGATTGGATCCTCATCGTTCTTATCGAGTTCGATAGGATCACCATTTTGGACTAAGAAACCGTAGTATCTATTCAGTTGATGCGGTACTCTATCGGATCTTCTTGATGCTATTTCAATAGGCTCTGGATTTGATCTTATCAAATCTAGTTTTGTAGGTTCACTAGAATGTGTCGATTCTTCCACTTATCGAACTTCATTAAGTTCAACATTAGAGATAGTTGTTCCTTCACTGAGGAACTCCTTTTCTAAAAAAACTGCTCTATTGCTGACGAACATCTTTTATTCTTCAGCAAGGTAGAAGTAATAATCCCTAATTTTCTTAGGATACCCTATGAACAGGCATTTATCGAACCTAGGTCCAAGTTTTTCCAGCTACAAATGTTTAACATAAGCCGGACATCCCCAAATCCTAAAGTGAGAGAGTGTTGGCTTACGCCCAGTCCATATCTTATATGGAGTCTTTGCAACAAACTTGCTCGAAACATTATTCAAAATAAAATAGGTAGTTTCTAGTGCATAATCCCAAAATAAAATCGATAGACTTGTAAATCTCATCATGGACCGAACCATGTCCAATAGGATTCGATTTCTCCTTTTAGATACACCATTATGCTGTGGTGTTCTAGGAGGGATCCATTGTGAGAGAATCCCATTCTCTCCTAGATATGTCAAAAACTTATTGGAAAGATATTCACCTCCTTGGTCAGATCGAAGAATTTTAATATTCTTTCCAAGTTGTTTTTTATTTCGATATCGTTTGAACATTTCAAATGAATCGAATTTACTCTTTATAAGATAGACGTACCCATACCTAAATAGATCGTCAATAAATATAATGTAGTAAAATCCACCTCTAGCACATGTATTCATAGGTCCATATACATCAGTATGTACTAGACGTAGAAGCTCAGTGGCCTGCTCATCCTTTCTAGTAAATGGTGATTTGATCATCTTACCTCATAAGTATTCAATGATTTACAATCATCAATGTCAAGGATATGCTCCTTAACTAACCTATTAATCACATTCTTGTTTATATGACCGAGTCTATACTGCCAAAGATAAGCATTAGTGACATTATCTAGTTTTGATCATTTATTCGACGTATACATTATACTAATAGGCTGTGATAAAATATAAATACCATTTCTTAATTATCCTTGCATTATTATGATATCATTCATAATAATATCGCAATAATATTTCTTTATTGATAAATTATAACCATCTTGGGCCAAAAGCCCAATGGATATTATGTTCATCATAAAAGATGGACAATAGTGACAGTCACTTAAAACAATACTATTATTTTTGAAAAATAGTTCAAGAGTTTCTAATGCTAGAATTGGAGCTTAACTTTCATCTTCAACATTAAGAAATCTATCACCATTCTCAAATTTTCTACCAATTTGAAGTCCATGCAATGAATTGCATATATGAATCGGACTCCTAGTATCTAATACCCAGGTAGATATATCACATACAAAAAAGTTACAAGGTATTATCATATAATAGCCTTGACTAGCAACCACTTGTTGATTTCTACTATTCAGCCTATTTGGGTCAAGAGGACCATTCCTCTCTGGGTCTACCTGATTAGGGTCCACACTAGACTTCTTGTTCTTAGGTCCTAAATACCTGCCACTATCCAATAGTAAATATAGCAGACTAACTCTAGCCATTCTAATTATCTGAAAGAAAAATATGAAACCTTATTAGTACTTGAATTAATTAATCCTAAAGACTTGGACTTTAGTCTAAAGGTTCTGCCACTATTTTTAACGAATTGGTAGCCTCTACCTCCAATTCGAGGAATTGCACTAACTCTTTAGCGGGTATTGGAATCCATATAGACTACATATAGGCCCGAGGAAAGCTCTAGCTAACCCGTGTGCATCTATAGGTAGGTTCACAATCAATTATTTCTCTAAATAATTTTCAGTATTTAGGTTTTACTCTAGATGCCAAATCAGTAGGCTATAGCCTCCACTAAAAAGGTCTGGTTAGGTTCAACCATTAACATGATTGACTTCGGTGCATCAAATCAATGATAATCAAGCCCGAGGAAAGCTCTAGCTAACCTAATCGCCATTAAGAGAGTGCGACCTAATCATCATATGATAGATAGCAATTCTAATATCCAGATGAACATTAGGTGTAAGGCATCTCCAATGTCCACCCAGAAGATTGGACTCATTACTATTCACCTTAATGGGAGGCTATAACTCAGTTATCTCCATAACTTGATAATTTTAAGGATCTAATAATTTAGAAGATTTAGATTCCATGTGATTTAAGGATAGAAAGGACACAGACCAAATTTCTCCTACTACCTTCATCAAGTCAAATTCTTCCACTGACTTCATCAAGTCAATAGGTTAGGACTAGGATCAATTTAAGTCCATGGGCACTTAGTTCAGTCATACTAATTGAAATCAGTCAAACTGATTCCTAGTGACATGGATTAGTCTGAATCACTAAGTGATCTAATTAAATCCTAATCGACCATATCGGCCAAGTAAGTGAGATCAGTGGAAAAGATATGCCATTAACTCGTTAAAGATTGAATCAGTGCGAGTAGCTCCCAATTAAAAATCATTGGTCTAAACTGCCAAACTTATCTTAGACATCAATCGATTAATTAGGTTTAATCTGATCAACTTAGCAATTTTGGGCTAGACTGCTTAGCCATGAATTAAGTCAATCTTGGTTTTGTTAATGACATGGACTCATCCAACTACAACTATTGAAGTTGATTCTAGAGTGTCCTTGATCTAATCTAATTCAACACTTGATTAGATTTGATCAATTACTCTAGATTAATCCATTCTTTAACTAACCTTAGGTCTAACCTAATTAATGAACTTAATTCATCTAACCCTTTAATCCACAGTCTAATGATTTTGTCTTGGGATCTTAATTCACAATTCTAGATCATTTGAACAATACTTAATTCTTTTAATTAAGTTTTTGGACTGATGGATTAGGATTCGGTATTTCAAAAATAATTTTTAAATTTTGAAAGATTTTTATTTTTTATTTTCCAAATGGGTCGACTCATTTCAGAAATGGATCAGCTCGTTTCTCAAATAACAACCTATTGCTAGTTTTAAACAAAAAACAAAACATAATGAAAATTAAACTTTGAATCAATCTTTTAGATTTAATCTAAATATATTCATATTTAATTTTTAATTAAAATAATTTCAATCATTAAAATTCTTTTCCTATTCAACTTAATGAATGAGTTTATGTTGGCACCCCTTCCATCATAAGGGATCCCTACTGAATGGGAGGAGATGGCCTTTAAACCATACTTGTCTCTTATGATCGGATGGCTTGGTGGCTCATTCATTCTTGATTACTAAGTTATTTGGATTAAGCATATCAAATATACTAATATTTAATTTTTAATTACATATTAGACATGTCAAGCAATCTTGTTGCTCTGATACCATTGAAGGGAAATCGCATAGGATTTAAGTATGCTTTTTCAAATTTTTTTTGAATAAAATAGCAGCAAAAGTAAATATAATCAAATATTAATCTACTACATGCATTGATCTAATCAATTTAAATTCTACTCAAGATCTAGACATGCTAATATATAATTTAAAATTTAAATATGATCGATCAGCAAATCGAATCTACTAATTGATACGAGTTCAGAACTCGATACCTTTTTGTGGATAGTCGATCACCATAATCTGAATTCATTAGATAATGCTCTAGTGTCACACCATAGCCGCACACATGTTCTATCTCTATGGTTGATCCACACGGAGCTCCTGATCTCGATCAGTCCCACTGGAGTGCTAGCTCCTCTCTCGGGCCTTCAATGGCTAATCGCAATCGATCTAATCGATCATCTTCTTTTTGATCTTCTAGATACTCTAAAAAATCAAAATATGTGCTTCGGAGGATGATGAAGTGGTGTTTTAAATTTGGTGGCAATCCAATGCTCACAGCACTCGATCTCTCCACTCGAACCCAGATTTCCAAGTCTTGGGTTTCACTCGGCCCAAAAACTCTGACACACTGAAAATCCTCTCATGCCCTCACTGTGTGGAGTTTTTTTCATGAAATAAGTTTTTATAGAAAGATAACTTTCAAATCTATAAATTCTATTTAGATCATATCTAAAAGTTGGGTGTCCTTAGATATGAAAATCAGAAGAGAATAAAGGCATGAAGGAAAAAAAAAGTATTATAGGATTCTACTCACCTTCACTCTAGGATTTTTTTTCACCCAAAACCAATGCCCAATTACTTTCAAATTTTTATCATGAAAAGGTAACCCCTCAGGCTTCATGAACAAAAATTTTCATAATTTATTGCATGAAAAATAAATAAAAAATTCATATGGAGTGGATAGGTTAAGATTGGTTGAACTAGTTTCAACCAACTTCTAGTATTTGAATTCAAATGGGATCTTATCCTTTTCCAATGCCTCATCCAAGAGGGTGACGAGCAGAAGGACTCTCTTTCTACTCGCCCTCTATCAGAAATCACCAAAAAAATGTGCGACAAAAAGTTTAGGTAGGCATGGAGAATTGATAAGGAAGAGATTAGGTTTTTCAAATTTCAAACCAACCAAGTTGAATTCAAAATTCAACTTAGTTTGAACTAGTCCAACCCTTGGACCAGGTCAAAGGCAGAAGAGAGGAAGGGCGCACATTCATTTCTGCATGAGAAATCTCATGCAAAAATTAGAGGAGGGCATGGGTTAAGGTGGAAAGCTCAAATATTGTGGGCGCTAGGGAGAATTTAAATTCAAATCTTATTTGACTTGGTCCTAATTGGTTTCAACCAAACTAATTAATTTAAACCAACAGACTAGGTTTAACCCAACAAAATTAGCTTAATTCAAACCAATAAAATTTTAATTAAATTAGAAATTAATTAGGTATAGGTCTTGATCAAATCAGGATCGAATCTTCCTTAACGATTAGGTCATCTATTAACCTGATCGGGTCAAACCCAATTAAATCAAATTTAATTAGACTTGATCAAATCTTCATTGCTCAATCAAATTGAGTTAATCAACAATCAAACTGCTAATTAATTCTCCAAAAATTTTAGAGTCTCAATCGGATGGGTTACCGGGCATTAGAGTTCCATCAATATGAAACTCTTGAAGAGTCCCAATCTGAGACTCTTGAACTCAGTGTCCTAAACGAATGGATCTTGAGATCATAGTCCCAGACCAGTAGGACTCTTAATCAAAGAGTCTCAAATAAGTTGGCCTCAGAGTTTCAGTCCACTAGGACTCTCGGTCACAGACTCCCAGTCCAGTAGGACTCTCGATCATAGAGTCCCATGAAGGACTCTTGGTCACAGAGTCCCAATCTAGTGGAACTCTTGACCATAGAGTCTTAGATCATTGAGATTCAATACTAGCCATCAGATTAAGTAGAAACTCCTATTGTGTATGATCACATAGGTTCGAATCCTAAGTCGATAGCACAGAAACTAATTTTCTGTACCAATCGATGTGACCATCTAGCAATGATATCCGATGTCCGGATAGGTCGAATAATTACAACGCAACATTGACGAACCTGTGGCATATGGTTACCATATAATTATCCTCTTGACCTCGATGCTCAAAGGATGATCTAGGATTTACTGTCAATCCTAAAATTCATCCACATTGTATTTCAAAACTCAGTGTCCATCACATAGACCACCCAACTGAGGGTTTGCTAAATTGAAATACAGTGATACACTTGCTCCAACACTTGGAGGGATCAATCCTATCTTGACTCACACACTGACAAGCCAAGTACTTAACTGCACCCAGTAGCCTTTCATCATTAAATTAAAAATTCAGGTAGTTCGATACCTAAGTGTAGTGAGTTGCTTGTAGGTCATCGTGGTAATCTCAAGTCTAAGGAACACTTATACCCATATTCTTCATGAGCAAATCTTGACAATAGATAGCTTTATAGTTAGATCACATTCAGTGAAATGTATCCCTACACTTCACCTACATGCTATAACAGTATCTCCATACTTCTTGGTTAAGAGGACAACCGACACTTATGGCACACAACGATCTACACTCGATACGTTGTCGTCTTGAGTAACAATGAATCATTTGGTCATGAATACATTTGAGGACTAAACGATAAATTCTTCTTTGTCGAGTCTAAATAGTCTTAAGAATTTCATCACAGAAGAGTTCATTATAGAAAGATACATAAAATGATGAAAAGGCTAAAGTAATAATTTTATTTATTAATAATTCAAGTATAATTATATTTAGCTCAACTATCTACAATCTAGATGATTGACTTTAGGACATAATTTTCAACACCTCCCCCTCATCATGTTATCGTGGAACATCTTGTCAGCTCGATGGTAATTCTCCTCTGACTCTCGTAGCCTCCTCCTCAGGACCTCGGACTCAGCCTCTACATTTTTAGTAGCTTGATGCTCATAAGTCAACTCGAGCTTCAGCCATTGCATCTCAGCCTCTCCTACATCGACCGACTCCAAGAGTTCGTCGGTGGTCCTCTTCAAGAAGATGATCTCCTCGATCTCCTTGCTTGTACTAGCTCGGAAGCCATCATCAAGTTGCTACTGGAGCCGGACTATTTCATCGTTGGAAGCATGAAGCTTTTGTTCTAGCTTGGATGTCCTGTCACTCCAGCCCAATTGGTAAGTCTCATATGTGAGCTTAGAGTCATGCAGCTGTTTTTGAAGTATAGAGAACCTCGTCAACCAGTCCCACTCGAATCGTGCTTTGTTAGAGGACCACAACAAGCTCCCCTCCAGAAGTTGAATATTCTTCTTCGCCACCTTGAGTTGAGTCTTGAGGGAGCCGATCTTCGCTGTCAGCGCTTAAGACTTGTCGTTTGCATTCTTTCAAAATTCGGCCAACTCACTCTCGAAGTTCTCCTTCTAAATGCTGAAACTCATGGAGTCCTTCATATGTAAATTTCGGAGGTGAGTGACCTCTTTGGTCACCTCCGAAGCATTCTTCCACAAGGCTTAAAGGTCGTCCTCCTTCTTCAACCTCCTCTTTAGATGATGGACTTCCTTCCTCAGGTTTTTTATTAAAGATTTCAAGAGAACCCCCTGAGGTAGTGGATTAGCATTGACGGAAGACTACATTCGAGGTATGAAAAATGCTCAAAGGTATAGACAAAAAGAAATTTACTTTCATTTAATCAAAAATTTTAAGTACAAAGCAAAAAAAAGAAGAAAAATATATAACTACTTGAGGATTTCAATCTCGGATGGGGCAACAGAAGATGGAGCCGGAGCACTCTCGACTACCTCGGGTTCTCAAACTGGCTCAGGTGCCTCTGCGATAGGTTCAGACGGACCAGAAGCAAGCTCAATGGAGGAGGGATCGACTGCAGCATCGGACGGTTCCGCTTCTGTGTCCTCCTCCTCCTTCAAAAAGTTGAGATCAAGCTCGAAGAACCTTCGGGTCACCCTGCCTTCATAAAGCTCAAAATTCTTGATAAACGCTTGCTGACCGAATTCGACGTTCAAGTTTCTCATTTTGGAGGAGGCCTTGAACTCTTCCATGGCCCGAGTCATCACTTTTGAGATCGACTTCACCATTTGGGCCTTCAGTTGAGCGACTTTATTCTTGACTTCCTTCTTCCTCTCCTCCTTCAGGGCCAGTACAGCCTTGAGTCCGGTCAAGATGAACTCCTCTTTTTGGAGCATGCCCTAGAGACTCCCGATTTCCGCCGCCTTATCCTCCATAAGGCGCTTGATCTCGGCGACCTTTTCATGAAGACGACTGATCTCGACTCGAAGATCCTCCTAGACTTTCTATGCTTTCACCTTCTGACGGCATGCCGTCTTGATGTAGGCGAGCATCTAGTGACCCTACTGCAACAAATGATTGATGTTAAAAAAAAAAGAAAAAAAAGAGAGGAGTCGAAGAGAGGAGAAAGAGTGGAGCAATCATCTTGAGGATGATTCCAAGAGAACTCCAAATGAGTTGCCGCAAGTTAAGGTCAGCCATGTGTTCCACCACCTCCGATATTGCAAACTTGTTAGTTAAATCTTGGACGATCTCTGGGTTGTCGAAAGAATCTTCCCCTTGTTCATCACTGTCATCATCCGACTCGCTAAGGTGAGCCTTGCGGAGCATCTTGGCGATAGTTTTCTTCTTTTTTTTATCTTCTCCCATCTCTCCCTCAGCAGGAAGCTCTGAAGTTTGATCCCCACTGGAAGGACCTGAGGGCATAGGAGATAAGAAGCTTGCACCAATGGTGCTGACCTCGGTAGTTAAGGCAACTTCGGTGCTGGTGCTGATCTCAAAAGCAGCGGTAGTGGCAGTAGGGGCCGTGGAGCTGGAAGTGCCAACCTTCACCCTCTTCGAGCTACCGTCTAGCGCTTTTTCTTTTCTCTTCTGGACATAAAGCCCCTTCATAAGCATTTCGACAGCTTTAGTATCCATTTCTATAATAGAAAAAGAATTGCGGTCAGTGGTAATACACATATGCGAAATCACGTGAATTCAAAAAGCAAAAGGTGTACCGATGGGATCGAGGGGACTTAAACCCAGGTTGAAAAAGGTCTGTTCTTTTAGAAGGTCGAAAAGAAGAGGAGCTCGGTATGCTTTAAGTTTATTGGAGGAATCAAGGTCGGCTCCATCTAGGCTAAGAGCTCAATGGATTGACTCCTTAATGTGACCCCAAGGAGGAAGATCTAATTGCAAGATCGGACAGTACACGAAAAAGTACTTTTTCTTCTAGTTATGAATGGAAGAAGGGGCACTTTTCAGTAACCCCTTCTTGCCGAACTGAAAAAAAAAGTACCATTAGTCCTTCGTAGAAGGATGGCATTTGAAGGTGTGGAAGTTTCTAAAGAGTGAGATGGTCAGATGAACCTTGGCTAGATAGCAAAGGGAAAGAAATCCTATCACGAACCTAAAGGAATGCGGTGTTATGGAAGCAAGAAAGATGTTCAGAAAGCGAAAAAGAGCAACCATGAAGGGGGGAATGGAAGTCGAAGTCCAGTGCGCAAAGCTTTCAAATATAAGCAAAATCGACCGATCGAAGGAGAACTTGCTCAGTCATCTGAACTAGGAAGTTCGAGATCGTATTTCAGGAGATTTCATATTAAATTCAGATCCGAAAAAGATCATCCGGGATAAGAACAGATAGGATGGTGTCTGGAATAAAGAGAGAGTGAGACATGTGCCTAGGTTCAATCTCGATCAGAGATGCAGGGTCTAGAAAGATCGGTCCAGGCGAGCTCCAAGAATCAAGGGACTGAGAGGTTTTGAAAGACATTCAGATCGAAATAAAAATCCAAAAGAATCCTCAAAAATCAAAAAAAAATATATGACAAGTATTGCCACAGAAATCGGAGGAGCAAGAAGCTAAAAAGCATGAATACCCAAAGAGAAGGGTTGGAAAACTGACCTAGGCTGTTTGAGGAGGACGAAAAGATGGTGAGTGTGACGAGAACCAGTCGAAAGGGCATCTGGAGTCCAAGAAGATGAGGGAGGAAGCTAAGACCCTTGGGTGAAAGAAGAGCGGAGATTGGAAGAAGAAGAAGACTCGGACAAGAATGACTTCCGGATGAGAGGAGAAGGCCTTAAATAGGTAGAGGCAATCTGAGGCAGTTATGATTATGGATCGACTTTGGTCGATCGACATGCTCCGCGTGTCCCACTCATCATGACAGAGGAGTGGTGATGGACGGAGTCCTTATGGCATCGTACCTGGGGCAGAGTTTCGGCGAAAGATACGAAGGGTCATCTTCTTAAACTTATTTTAGATTTAAAAAACTTCGATGCTAGCACGGTAATAGCCGAAACATCTCATCCTGACAAGCGCAGGAATCTGGAAAAGAACTTTGACAGTCGTCTTTTTACTCCCTTCCTCCAAATTTCAAACTCGAAAGTAGGAGAACTATTATTGGGGGTAAACCTCGCTTTCGTCGAAGTTCGGTCTGGTGCACAGCCAAAATATAATTTGTAGTTATAGAAGAGCTTCAATCGTGGATTCCTCCTTCCGAACTTCTCCATCGATCGAACTCCTTCCGGACTTCTATATTAGTCGAATTTCTTTCGGACTTCTTCTTCAACCGGATTCCTCCATCAAATGAATTTTCCTTCAGATTTCTCCTCCAGTGGGTCTACATGTAGATCCTTCTAGCAGACCTCCTTCCGGATCCTTCCGACGGACTTCCTTTAGGATTTCTCTAGTGGACTTTCGAACCTCTTTCGGCCTAACTCCATGCAGTTGCTTGGGAGGGCCTCCACGCCAATCCTGAAGGAGTTCGAACTTCTTTGGAATTGATATAACTTAAACTTCATCACCAACTGATGTCTACTCCTCCAAACTTAAACTATTAAATCCTAATAGACTAGCACATCATGGCAACAGATACTACCCTCCGTAACAAACCCCACGTAGCTCTGAGCGGTCGACTACCAAACGATTACGACTGTCGCTATCAGTTTATTATAGGCTTCATCTATAAAAGAGACCCTCCAGATATATTCTCTCCAGGCTTTCATTCTTCTTCTGAAAACTCTGCTACCTTCTCTACCGAGCATTCTATTTTTGTTGGCCAGAAGAGCTGATTTGATCGTCGGAGGGTCCTATCGGAGCCATCCCTCCTCCAGTTTAGACTTCTTTTGCAAGTTCCGACAGTGGCCTCGACTTTTTTAGCTTTAGCCAATTCCGACATCGACCATATTCCGCATCAATAAATCTAATTGATTTATTAGATGAGCCAATTGTAAGGAAGAACTAGTCCTAGTTCAATTAGGACTTGTTTGAACCCAATCTCTAATTTGCTTAGAAATTAAATCAGAACTAAATCTAATTTAATAAGATTATTATTAGACTAAAATCTATTCTAATTGGGTTAGATTTATTTTGATTTAATTTGGTTCATAGACCATATTGGAGCAAGTCTAAATAGGAATCCTAGTATGACTAGGATTTCCTCTCCTTGCGCCACATATATTCCAACGCCCCCACCCTATTTTCTAGGAGGCTTTGCATGGAAATTCTCCACACCCTAGGCCCTTCATGCGTGCCCCATCTCTCTCTCTCTCTCTCTCTCTCTCTCTCTCTCTTTCTTACTTAGTAGTTTGTTGTGGATCAAGTCAAATAAGGTAATTGGTTTAGATTTCAAAATCTATGAGATAGAGTTTTGAGAAACCAAAACTCCTTCCCATGCTTATTGCCAATCCTTCCCAATTTTCTTTGATTTTATGGTGGAAATAAGGAATTTTTGTGTGCCCTTAGCTAGTGGTCCATGGTTGAAATGGAGGGGGCGCCCAGGTGTTGGGCGCCCCAACTACTGCTTTATTTGGACACCCCTTATTTTGATATTTGACCTAGACAAGGATTGGTCCGTAACTCTATATAAGAAGGATCTTTGGACCTAATTTTTTATGAGTTTTTAGATCTGAGAGAGGGTATTTAGGGTGTAAAAAACTTGGGAGAGAAAGGCTTGGGGCATGAGACTTTGTAGAGACACAATCTCTTGTGTCTTGATGAGAGAAACAAGAAAGAAGATGGGTCTTCTTCTAGGATTTTTTCTCTAGATTTTTTTCCTTCATTTTTTATGAGTTTTGAGAGGTGTCTCAAATCCACAACTCTTTTTTCTTTCTTTTAAAAATTGGAGAGTTCAAGTTTTGAAGAAGAAAGATTCAGATCAATCATCGAGGAAAGATCAGCATAGTACTAGCATACTATGCTGATTTCCAGCCATCGGATTTTTAATCAATGATCAAGGGCTCGTGTGGACATTCTATAAAGGTCAAACATGTGTATGGCTTAGAGCGTTAACCTCAGCCCAAGATCAGTGAGTTAGAAAGTTTAATTTATAAAGGTAAGGAAGATTTGATTTTCTTCTTACATATTTAGATTTGATCTAGAGTATTTCTATTGTTGATATGATCAACTTGATATTTTCTAGTATTTTTAATTTCTAATAAAAGTATGAATAAATCATGTAATAGGATCCTAGATTTAGGATTTTTCTTATATATTTATAAATTAATTTAATTAATTTATCTCTTTCGCTGCATAGATTTGAAAAAATTTCAAAATCTAATCTTGAAATTCAAGATCGGTTTCCTTCAATTGGTATCAAAGCCAGATTCTTTATTACATGATTTATTATGCATATTTAGACTATTTTTTAGATTAGATCTAATTCATAATCTGATGTTAAATCTAAAATTAAAAATTAAATTATACGAATTGATTATAAGATTGTCCTACTGTAAGGTTTATCTCTTACAATGGAGAGATTGTCCTAATTCGTGTAGATCTAATATAAATCATAAATTCATTAGATATGATCTAGATTAATTTATGATTTATAAGATTTAAAAGATATTTAAATTTAAAAATAAATATTTTAGATTATATGAATTGATTATAAGATTGTCCAGCTGTAAGGTTTATCTCTTACAGTAGAGAGGTTGTCCTAGTACATGCTGATTTAAAATCCTGATCATAAAATTTTAGATTAGATCTAAAAAATTTTATGTTCCAATTAAAAATATTTTAATCTAATTTTTTATCATCATAAATTTGTTAGATTCAATCTAAGTTGATTTATGATTGATTATAATTGAAATGGTTTCAATTACATGAACACGTTTATATTAGATCTAAAGTAGTTTCATGTTTTATTTGCATATTGATTATGAATTAAACATGCAACTTGGTTAGTAGAACCATATTGTAAAAAATATTTTATAAATATAAAAATCTATTTTGAAATGCTGAATCTCTACCCTCAGTCCAAAACTTAATTAAGAATTAAGAGTTGTTTGATTTGGATCTAGGATTATGAATTGAAGATCTTAAGATACAAATCATAACACTTTGGATTCATAGGTTAATAAAAATTAGGTTTATTAATTGAGTTAGACCTAAGGTTATATTAAAGAATGAATTTAATTAAAGAATTGACTAAATTTAATCAATAGTTATCTTAGATTAGGTCAAGAATTTTTTAGATTAATTATAATAGTTGTAGTTGATCAAGTCTATGTCTTTAATGAGAACTAAGATGAACTTGATTTTTAGCTATGCAGTTTAGCATGAACTATTAGGTTAATTCAATCGAAACTAATTAACCAGTTGGTGTCTAAGGTAAGTCTAGCAATCCAGACCAATGATTTTCAATTGGCACCCTACTTACCTGGCCATTTCTAATGGTATCTAAGGCAAGCTTTGGTAGGCTCTCCCATCGATTTTACTTAGCATTCTTGGTAAAATTATATTTTGATCAGATCATTTGATAATTCGAGCCGATCCATGTCAGCTAGGTAAATTAGTGTGACTGATTTAGGTGCTCCTAAACCAGCCTATTAATGGTCTTCCTTAATTTAACTTAGTAAAGCTAGTGGGAGGATCATGACAAGCTGGTTCATCTGACCTTCTCTCTTCTTTAAATAAAATTAATTAAATCCTCTAAAATTATTAGATCCTTAAAATTGAAATAGTTATAGTGATAACTAGATCATAGCCTTCCATGAAGTGGGTGATAATGAGTCTATTAGTTGGATAATCATTGGAGGCCCAAAGGCTTAGTGCTTATCGGCTAGTAGAATTATCATTCATAATATGACTTCTTCGCTGCGTCTTTCTAAATGGTGGTTAGGTTGACCTACCAAAGTTGGGCTTAATCATTCATTGGTTAGATAGACCAAGTATGGTCATGTTAATAGTTGGACCTAATCGAACCTTTTCAGTGGAGGCCAAAGCCTACTGATTAGGGATTGGGGCAAAATTAAATTACTAAAAATTATTTAGAAAAATAATTGGTTATGAACCTATCCTTAGATGTACATAGATTGACCAACCAAAGTTTGGCTTGCATGCAATCTTTGTGTATTCTAGTACCCACTAAGAAATTAGGATAATTTCTCAAATTGAAGGTAGAGGCTATCAATTCGAATAAAATAGTGAGAGAACCTTTTTGATTAAAGTCCAAATCTTTAGATTTAATGAATCAATTACTGATTAGATTTTAGTTTTTCTTTGTGCAGATATGGCCACTTTTCTTTTGCTCCAATCATTATTCGATAATGATAAGCTGGTGGAACCTAACTTCGATAGTTGGTACTGTAAGTTGAAGATTATTTTGGAGCATGAACGGATCTTATATGTGTTGACAGATCCGGCATTCGAGGAGCCAGCTGCAAATGCATGTGGGTTAGTTAGAAATACTTATCAAAAGTGGCTTAGTGACCGAACCATGGTGCACTATATTATACTGGTGCTATGAGCGATGAGTTCAGTCATAGATTCGAGACAGCTCAGTTAAAAGACATGCTTCAAGTATTCTAGGAGTCTTTTGGCATACCCAATGATGTTGAGAGGTACAAGACTAGTTGTGCCATCTTTAATGCCAAGATGAGGGATGGAGCTTCAGTCACTAATCATGTATTGTATATGATCGAGCTGATGAAATATTTGAGCAAGCTCGGCTTTTTTTTGCATGAGCAGCTAGGAAAAGATGCAATACTGAACTCGCCATCTAAGTTTTATCTCCAATTTCTCACTCATTATAGAATGATAAAGTCTGAAGTTAACTACTATGACTTACTAGGATTACTTCAGAATTTTGAGAAGGATCACCAACTTCATAAGGAGTCGATGAACTTAGTGAGATGTTCATATTTTAGTTCTCAATCCTTTAAGAAAGGAAAGAAGAATAAGAAAAAAAAATTCAAGAAAGTGTAAGTTCAGACTGGGACATCGGTGCAGGACCAGATCAAGAAGATAAAGCCCGATAAAGTCAAGCTGAGTACTTCTTCTGCAAGAAGTGGGGGCACTGGAAGAGGAATTATCCTTAGTACATTGCCTCATTGGATTCTAACAAGCCGAGAAAGAAGCAAGCTGTTGCTGGGCAAGAAATTTATATGATAACTTCTTGCAATTTCTCAATCTATAATATTATTGAATGGGTATTGGATATTGGTAGCCCTTATCATATTTGCAATTCATTATAGAGATTATAGGTTAGTAGGAGATTCAAGCAAGACGAGAGATTTCTTAACATTGGAGATGGAAGATTAGTTTCAATTTTAGCATTAGGAATCTTACAGCTTATATTTAAGTCTCATACTATTATTCTTAATGATTGTCATTTTTATCTTAGTTTCTTTTTAAATGTCATTTCTATAGACTTTTTGACCAAAGACAATTATGAAATTTTAATAAAGAAAGAATTTTATAATATTATTATGAATGGTGTTACTATATTCTCTAGACATTTGAACAATGGTGTATACATGTTATCACAACCTGTTAGTGTAGTCTATTTCACTGGCAAGCATCCTAGATTAGATAGTATGTCTGATATCTACTTATGACACTGTAGGCTAGGTCACATTAATAAGAACAGGATAAACAGTTTGACTCAAGAGGATATCCTCAAAGTCAGTGATTGTGAATCACTACCAATCTATGAGTCTTGTCTACTTAAAAAAATGACCAAGTCATCTTTTATTGGAAAAGGTGAGAGAGCCACTGAGCTCTTAAATCTAGTACATACTAATGTATGTGGACCTATGAGCACTATTACTAGAGATGGACATCTTACTTCATCATTTTCATAGATGATCTATCCAGGTATGGATATGTCTATTTGATAAAATATAAGTTGGATTCATTTGAAATATTCAAACGATTTCGAAGTGAAGTAAAAAATAAACTAGAAAGAGTATTAAAACTCTTTGATTTGACCGAGGAGGAGAATACCTTTCTGATGAGTTTCTCATATATCTAGGAGAGAATGTGATTGTCTTTCAATGGACTCCTCTAGAAATATCACAACATAATGATGTGTTTGAAAGGAGGAATCAGACTTTGTTAGACACGGTCTGATCCATGATGGATTTTGCTAGGTTGTCGATATCCTTCTGAGGATAGGCACTCGAATCGGCTTGTTATCTTCTAAATAGGATTTCAAGTAAGTTTGTAATTAAAACTCTATATGAGATATGGACAAGATGTGAGCTAGCACTCTCACACCTTAGGGCCTAAGGATGCCCAACTTATGTGAAATGATTAATCATAGATAAACTTGAATCTAGGTCTGATAGGTGCACATTCATAAGGTACCCAAAAGAGACCAAAGGATATATCTTCTACCATACTGATGAACAAAGATATTCGCCAGCCTTAAGATAATCTTCTTAGAAAAGAAGTTGCTTGATGAAAGATCTATTGTCTCTAAGGTTGAACTTGATGAAATTCAACAGGTAGAAAGATCGACATCTATAGCTGAATCTAAATCGGATTTGATTAGATCAAATCTAGAGCCTATTGTACCTGCACCATTAAGATAATCTAGTAGAGTACCGTATTAACTAGATAGATACTATGATTTCTTGATCTGGAATGGTGATTCTATCGAACTCGATGAGAACGATGAGGATTCGATCACCTTTATGGATACAATGCAGAGATCTGATTCCATGAAATAGCTTGAAGCCATGAAATTCGAGATGGAATCCATGAAGGTCAATGACGTATAGACATTTGTTGACCCACTCGAAGGGATTAAATCCATTGGGTGTAAATGGATCTTCAAGTGGAAGAAAGGCATAGATGTAAAGGTGGAGACCTATAAAGCCCATCTAGTTGCCAAGGGGTATCGTCAACATTATGGTATTGACTATGATGAGACGTTCTTCCCTATGGCAATGCTCAAATCCATTCGGATAATGCTTGCGATAGTTGCCCATCTGGATTATGAAATCTAGTAGATGGACATGAAGACAGCTTTTCTGAATGGAGAGCTGACCAAAGAGGTATATATGATACAACCTAAAGGATTCACATCCATAAATGAGTCCAAGGTGTGCAAGCTTCAGAGATTGATTTATGGATTGAAGCAAGCTTCTCGAAGTTGGAACATGTATTTTGATAAGGTGATCAAAACATATGGCTTCGTTAAAAATAGAAAAGAGTCATGTATTTATAAATGGACAAATGGTCCAGCGGTAGTATTTCTTGTCTTGTACGTGGATGACATTCTCTTAATCGAGAATGACATCCCCGCACTATAAAGAATAAATATACGATTGTCATCTTAGTTCTCCATGAAGGACTTAGGTGAAGCATCCAACATCCTAGGAATGAAGATCTATAGAGATAGATCTAAGAGGATGCTTGGATTATACCAGTTCATGTATATAGAAACTATCAGCATGGAGAATTTCAAAAAGGACTATCTTCTGATAGGCCATGAAATTTTTTCTAAGAAGGATTGTCTAATAACTCCTGAAGAGAAAGCATATGAGTAGAGTCCCATATGCTTCGATAGTAGAATCTATCATGTATGCCATAACATGTACGAGACCAGATGTGGCATACTCACTAGGAGCAGTGAGTAGATACTAATCTGATCCTAGAGAAAAATATTGAAAAGTGGTTAAAGCCATACTTAAGTATTTAAGAAATACTAAGGACCAATGGTTGGCTTATAGCAAGTCAGATCTGAAACTTATGGGATTTACAAACTCTAGCTTTCAATCTAACCATGATAATAGCATTAGCGTGTCAGGTTATATTTTTATCCTAAATGATGAAGCTATCTATTCGAAGAGTTCCAAGCAGCATACTGTGACAGACTCTGTTTGTGAAGCAGAGTACATCGTAGCATCAGATGTCGTGAAGAAAGCTATATAGCTGAGGAAATTCATCACCGAGCTCAGAGTAGCATCCTCCCTTGATGGTCCAATCCTGCTCTACTGTGATAGCACCGGTGGCATTGCTCAAGCGAAAGAATCGAAGGCATACCAACGGACGAAACACATTCTACGCCACTTCTACCTGATCTAGAAGATCATGGATCGAGGTAATGTTGACTTTCAGAAGATTGATGGAAAGAAGAACCTGGCCAACCCTTTCACTAAAGCCCTAGTGATAAAGGAGTTCGACAACTACAAGTCAAAGATGGATATTAGATACTGTGTTGAGTGGCTTTAGGATAAGTAGAAGTCATTGAAAAATATATTCCAAAGCCAATCATCAGCTTGTTGATGGTTGTACTGTATTGTAATTATAATTAATTTATTAATAAATAAAATAATATTTTATCTTTTTTCATCATAAAGTTTACATTTTCTAACAAACTCTATTATTGTGATAAAGTCTTTAGGACTATTTAGTTTCGATAAAGAGAGGATTTATCGATTAGTCCTTAAAATTGTTCACGATCAAATGATAGGCTATTAATAAGGACGACAACGTCTATCAAGCATAGGTTGCATATGCCATAGAGGTTGGTTGTCCTCTTAACCAAAGAGTGTGGAGATACTAGTATGACATACAGATGAGATATAAGAGTACATCATCATTAAACGTGATCAACTCTAAAGTATTCTGCTATCGAAAATATCTCTGATGGGATATAAATACCCTTAAACTTGAGATCACCTCAGTAGCTTACAAGCAACTTACTGTTCTTTGGTACTGAACTAATTAAATTTCTAATTCAGTAATAGAAGGCTTCTGGGCATAGTCAAGTACTTACGAAGTCGGTGTGTGATCAAGATGGGATTGACCACTCCAAGAGTTGGAGAAGAATGTATCATTGTATTTCAATATAGAAAAATCTTGATCAGAATAATCTATGAGATTGATTTGATATTTTAAAATACAATGTGGACAGCTTGATCAGAGTTGATAGTTGAACTTTGAGATATCCTACGAGCATTTTGGTCAAGGAGATGAATTATATGAAAACTATATCCATATGTATTCTAAGGATGTTGTTCTACACATTCGACCTATCCAACCATCGGATACCATTGCTTGATGGTCACTTAGATTGATAAAGAAATTTATTTTTATGCTACCGACTTAGGTTCAGACCTTTGGGGTCATACATATTAGAGTTCATGATCTGATCTGATGGTTGATCAATAATTAAGAATTATTCTAGGATTAAATGATCAATATGATGGATGTTTAATCTAGTGCAAGTATTGTAGGAGGATCGATTAGCAATTAAATTGCTAATTAGCTTAATTTGATTAAACCAGAGGGTTGAAATTAAGTCTAATTAAATATAATTTAATTAGATTTGGTTTGGGCTTGATTGGATCAAGTCCAACTGGTTTATTAGATAAGCTAATTGCAAGGAAGAACTAGTCATATTTCAATTAGGACTTAGGTCACCCCAATTTCTAATTTAATTAAAAAACTAAATTAGAATTAAATCTAATTTAATTTGATTTAATTAGGTTCTTAATTGGATTAGGAGCTAATTTAATTGGGTTAATTAACTTCTGGTTTAATTTGGTTTGAGAAACCATATTTGACTAAGTCCAATATGGAATTCTAGTAAGACTATGATTTATATCCTTGCACCATATATACCCTATGCCCCCACACCCCCTCTCTCTTAGATTTTGGCAGGGGAACAAGCTATTCTTTCTGGTGTGGGATTGTTAGTTACCAAGTGGCATAGTACTTATCCAAAGTGACACTAGAAGTCAGACTATTACCAGTAGGTTAGAAATAGATATGAGTTTCCTATCCAGAAATTCCTTTTCTTCTTCCTCTTCCCATGGAGAAGGTACAAGCATGGGAACCCTTGATAAAACCTCAATCCTTTATGACCTCTCAAAAGTAGTCATTCCAAAAATTCCTCTCAAATCAATCTATAAAATCAACTGGTTGATACCAGACTCAAGAATCAAAATGATAGATGTTGCCTAGAGGTAGCAACCCAAGAGCGGAGGCGGGGAGGGGGGGGGGGGTGAATTGGGTTTTTATAAAAGCTTTGGCCAAATTTAACTCTAAGTAATTATATACTTTGATTTTAATCTAAGTGATGAGGATGAGATGTATATAATATGAGCAGCAAAATTATGATAACAAAATCAAGCTATGAAGTAAAGTAAGAATTATAAGCATTCAAAGTATTAGAGAGATAGAAAAAAAAGTACAACACAAACACACAAAGATTTATAGTGGTTCGGAGCAACCCGCTCCTACGTTCACTGACCAAGCTTTCATTGAGAATTCCACTATAATCTACCCTTGATTACAGTGTATTTGTTTTCCTAGGCTCACAAACAAACCTAGTTGGTTTTCACAGGAGCACCAACCAAAACCTAATATCGTTAGTTTTTTGGGTTCACTAACAACCCAGTTGATTTTTTAGGATCATCAACCAAAATCTGCAATGTTCAATTTTGGACTTGGATGGGCCAAATCCCAAGTTTCTTTCCCCCAAAGAAACTTATAAAGAAATAAAAAAATACAAGTAAAATTTCAGCACAATATAAAAAATAGAGTATAAGATCTTTTAAATCCTAAAGAACAAGTTGATAATGTGCTTGATTAAATCTTGGCTTTTCTTTGAATTGTGCTTAAGAGGATGTGGAAGATGTTGGAGAAGATTGCGTTGAAGGCTCGTTGAAATCTGTGCACAACACCACTCTTTTCCCTTTTCTTTGGATATTCAATGTTCCTCATAAAATCTAAAAGATTCTCTCTCTAAATTCCTTAATCTCTTTTTTCTATTTTTTTTAATTGATTCTTCACCTTTAAATACCTTTAGAGAAGATTGGAGTGAGAGTTTTTAGCTGTTGGAAGCTCTGAAATAGCCGTTGGGGTCAAAAAATAGCCGTTAAAAAACTATTCATTGAAGGCTATCTGCGCAGATCGAGACCTCTCGCCAGAACCACGAGATCTCTCAAGAAATATACGGGACCTCTCACTCTCAGAGCATAGAAATGAAGTTTCTGTCTCCTGAGAATAAGACATCTCGAGTTCAACTCGAGACTGTGCTAGAATACTATTTCATTGTGCCAGACCACTCGAGAGCTCTCAGAAAAAATTCAAGATGTCTTGAAAAATTCTGACTTTATTTTTCTTCAATGTTTGATCTTCCAAACTTAAGTTTCTTGATCCCAAACTCTTTTAAATATAATTGCTTCCTTTAATTTTAAGTTCTCTTCTTTCAATCATACTTTCTTCATACCAAGCCATCCAAATATGTGTGAATTTGCTCTTTTATGTATTTTGGTATGGCATCTTGAGAGGATTTATTCTTGAGATAAAGTCTTCATTTTGGATACTTGAAAAATTCTGCACACATTCTTGAAATATATGATTAGATATATAATATACTCAATATTTTGGAATCATCTTGAAACACATGATTAGATACATAATATACTCAATATTTTGAAATCATCAAAATCAATCTTAAGGTCAACAATTTTCTCCTTTTTAATGATGACAAAATCTTGAGTATATGCATAATAAAAGCAAATAATGTATTTCTATGTATTTTGTTAAAAAAGTATCATGAAGTATAGATTAAATATATGAATGAGTACTTCATGAATGTTCTCAATTATTCTTTTGGTTCATTGCACATATTTCATATACTCATAAAAAAAATATTTCAATTCATATCAGTGAGTATTAAGTTTTTATTTCAAGCATCAATATAATTCGAATGAGTACTTCAAGCATATACTCAATATTCCTCTCTTCCTTTTTGACAGTATCAAAAAGCTCATTAAAAAGAAATAAGAAATAATCATCAAAATCAATAATATAATTGTATCAAAGTAAGAATTACATTAAGTTCAGAAAATTAATTTATATGAGTCATCAAAATCAACATCAAAGCATTAAATTGAGAGATGTATTAAATTCATGAAATCAATTTAAATGAATCATCTTCCTTTTAAAAATTTATCATTTGACTCAAAATAAGTTTCAAATATTTATTTTAATTTTAAAAATTAGCTTGAATTTAAGTATTATATGCTTTTCCTCTTTTTGAATGAATATGATCTTTATTCAGATTTTCAAATATGCACTTTTAAGTTTTAAGAGAAATAGGGCTTTTTAAAATATTTGAATATGAAATCAAGCATAATATATACTTTAATATTCTAACTTTTTTTTTCTTAAGAAATTTTGGTCAATTAGATTTGTAAAAGGTATGTATCGAGAATATATCGAGCAAAGTAAAATAAACAGTATCAAAGCATAAGATAGTCACATTTTCAAATTTATTACTTTGAGTAAAATATTATTTTAAAATAAAAATTTATAAGAATTTTGCAATGTACATGAGAAATTTAGGATCAAATTTGAATTTTCAAATGGATTTTAAAATTTATTTCTTGGAGTAAGAATTTTTTAAATTAGTCAAAATTTTTTTAATCAAATCAAGTTAGAAAATATCTCTCCCCCTGTTTTTCATACTTATAGCAAGATTAATTTACTTTTCAACTTTCTTCCCTTCTTTATTTCAAATCAAGCAAATTCAACATGAATTTAACCACTAAATTTAGATTTTAAAATTTAAAATATATTTTTAATTTCAAAGGCCTTTTTTATTAAATGATTACTTCTTCTTTAGTATTTTCTCTCCCTTACTTTAACAAACAGAGTTATTTCTTTGAAAGATTTTCTTGATACCAATTAAACTAAGTTTTAGATCAAATCATGATTTTCTTGGTTCAATACCATTTAAAGATTAATTTGCAAATTCAGCTTGATACCAATGATTTTAGTTTTGAATTAAATCAAGATGAATTGATTCAAATTAAATAGTTTAAGGATTTAGAATGATAAATTAATTTAAATTGATATCAGCAAAATAGTTAAGGCAAATTATAAAAAAATTTTTAGTCATTCTTCGAAAAGATCATTTCTTCCTTTTCATAAGAAATATCAAGCAATTAGGTTTAAAAAAAGTATGTATTTTTTGAATTTATTTCAAATGATATCATATCAAACATACAGCTGTGTAAAATCATATTTGAAATAAAAACATTCTTCTCTTTTTGTCAAAAGATTAATTAATAAGATACATGGCAATAGTAAGTTGTTTGATATCAAATAATTAAAACTGAAGTTCTCTATGAATATTTAGCAATTTAAAACAATCATATCCAATAAGAATCTTTTAATTTAAATTCATTAATTATAAAATTGATATGGGAAGACTTAAAATATTATGCTGAATTTCAAAATAAACTATTTCATCTATAGCATGATATATAGAGGAGAGCGTATTAATCTTTAAAATCAAAGTATTCAAATTATTGCAAGCATCAAAATCAATCATACTTATCAAAATATGAAAGGAGTTATCATATGCATACATATTAACAAATTATTAAAGTTAATACATCAAACTTTCAATTCATAGAGTATGATTATTTTAAGCAATGATAAATCATTAAAATCAATTAAACATGCTTAATAATTATGTTGATTAATAATCAAAATATATTTAGCAAATAAAGATGGCATGGTGTGAGAATAGTTTAGATTTTACAACACCATCTATCTATTTTCATTTCCAAGGCATCCATAAAAATTTTCTTCTTTTAGCTTCATTGGATCCTTGGTATATCTGCAAAATTACTTCATAATTTTTGGTACCCAAGTTTTCTTGGGTCCATTAAATTTAGTGCTCAAGGTTTCTTTTGAAATCCAAATTTATCTAACCAAAGTATGGCCAATTCTTTTAAAATTATATTCAAAAATTTTTTGGTCAATTTTATTGCATTTAAAGCATTTAATTGAATGATTTTCAATTGAAGCTCTTGTAAAAATACTCCTGGCATTTTGTTATTTTCTTGAAATATTAAGATCAGTTTTTATTTTATTGAAAATAGCCCTATTAACTTTTACCAAAGATTGGGGATTTTGAAAACTCATGGTAAACTTTTCAGCAATAGGCTTCAAAATTTCAATCTTTCTTTTCAATTTTTTATTTTTTCTCAAGAGCTCTTTCTTTTTATTTAAAAGATTTTTCTTTTCTTTTAGGGAGGATCTTAAGGTATCATTATCCTTTTTAAGCTTCATATTTTCTTTAACTAAAGAATTTTCAGATTTGATCCATTCTTCTTTTTCTTTAGTCAAAATATTCTTTTCTTTCAACATATCTTCTTTTTCATTTAATAAATTATTCTTTTCATTAACAAAAAGAAGATTAGATTTTTTGATTTCTTTATTTTTTAGTCTTAATTTTTTGAATTCATCCATTAAATCATTGAAGGCTTCAAACAATTCCTCAAATGTAAACTTGGAGGAGTTTTCAGAGTTTACCTCATTCTTAATGGCCATGAGGCAAAGATTTTCGACTTTTCTTTCCTTATCTAAGCTTGAAGTGTCACTATCATCCCAAAATCCTAACATAGTTCTTTTCTTGGTCTTTTTGGTTTACTTTTTGAGTAGGGGGCAATCCTGCTTGCAATGTCCCCTTTTGTTGCAATTATAGCACGTGACACATTTCTTTCTTTTTTTTTTTTTCTTTTTCATACTTCTCTTTAGGAGGAACTTCTTGAATTTGCTTATGAGTAGCTCTATATCCTCATTATCATCTTCACTCTCTTCTTCGTCTTCTTCTTCTTCCGACTCATCACTTTCTTCATGTTGCGTAATGGATTTGAAAGCGATAGTCTTCATCTTTTTAGGCTCTTCCTCTTCCTCCTTTTGAGCCATGTTCAACTCATGAGTTATGAGTGAACCCATCAATTCTTCTAGTGACAGCTTGGTGAGGTCTTTCACTTCTTGTATGGCTATCACCTTTGCTTCCCATTCCTTTGGCAAAGACCTTAAAATCTTGCAAACAAGTTCATAGTTAGTATAGATTTTGCCAAGACTATTTAGAGCATTAATAATATCAGTAAATTTGGAAAACATTTCAGAAATTGACTTATGTTTCTCCATTTTAAATATTTCATATTTATGAACAAGCAAGTTGATTTTGGACTCTTTTACTCGGCTTGTTCCCTCATGAGTCACTTTCAATCTTTTCCAAATTTTCTTTGCTAATGTACAAGTGGATATTCTATTAAATTCTTGTACATCAAGAGAACAATAAAAAATATTGATGGCTTTTGTATTTAATTAAGACATCTTCTTATCAAATTCATCTCAATCCCTTTCTGGTTTGGGAATAGACACACCATTAATTTCTATTATGAGTGTGTGTGGTCCTCTAGTTATGACTCCCCATAAGTCATAGTCTAAAGTTTGTATAAAAATTTTTATTTTGGTTTTCCAAAAGCTATAATTTATGCTATTAAATAGTGGTGGTCTCGATGTGGATTGACCTTCAGCAAATAATGAGCTAAATGGGGTTGCCATGATCTTTTACTCAAGATGGTTAGGTTAATAATCAATTATAAAGAACCTGCTCTGACACTAATTGTTGCCCTGAGGTAGTAACCCAAAAGAGAGGGTGAAATGGGTTCTTATAAAAGCTTTGGCCAAATTTAACCCTAAATAATTATGTGCTTTGATTTTAATCTAAGTGGTGAGGATGAGATGTATATAATATGAGCAGTGAAATTAAGAAAATAAAATCAAACTATAAAAGTAAAGTAAGAATTATAAGCATGCAAAGTATATAGAGAGATAGAAGAAAAAAGCACAATACAAACACACAAAGATTTATAATGGTTCGGAGCAATCCGCTCCTACGTTCACTCTCCAAGCTTTTCTTGAGAATTCTACTATAATCTATCCTTGATTATAGTGTGTTTGTTTTCCCAAGCTCATAAACAAACCTAGTTGATTTTCATAGGAGCACCAACCAAAATCTAACATCATTAGTTTTTCGGGTTCACTAACAATCCAGTTGATTTTTCGAGATCACCAACCAAAACCTACAATGTCCAATTTCGGACTTGGATGGGCCTAAATCCCAAGTTTCTTTTCTCCAAAGAAACTTGTAAAGAAATCAAAAAATACAAGTTTCAGTACAATATAAAAAATAGAGTATAAGCTCTTTTAAATTCTAAAGAATAAGTCGATAATGTGCTCGATTGAAGCTTGGTTTTTCTTCAAATTGTGCTTGAGAAGATGTGAAAGATGTTGGAGAAGATTGCTTTGAAGGCTCGCTGAAATCTATGCACAACACTCCTCTCTTTTTCCTTTTCTTTGGATATTCAATGTTCCTTAGAAAATCTGAAAGATTCTTTCTCTAAATTCCTTAATCTCTTTCTTCTATTTTTTTCAATTGATTCTCCACTTTTAAATATCTTTAGAGAAGGTTGGAGTAAGAGTACTTAGTTGTAGGAAGCTCTAAAATAACTGTTGGGGTCGAAAAATAGCCGTTGAAAAACTATCCATTGAAGACTATCTATGTTGATCGAGATCTTTCAGTTTTTCATGAGACCTCTCGTCAGATCTCGAGATCTCTCAATTTTTCATGAGACATCTCGTCAGAACCGTGAGACCTCTCAACAAATCTACGAGATCTTTCACTCTTAGAACATAGAAATGAAGTTTCTATCTCCTAAGAATGAGACGTCTCGAGTTCAACTCGAGACCTCTCGAGATTGTGCCAAAATACTATTTCATTATGCCAAACTACTCGAAAGCTCTCGAAAAAAAATTGAGATGTCTCAAAAAATCCTGATTTCATTTTTCTTCAATATTTGATCTTTCAAACTTGAGTTTCTTAACCCCAAACTCTTTTAAACATAATTGCTTCCTTTAATTTTAGTTTCTCTTCTTTTAATCATACTTTCTTCATACCAAGCCATCCAAATATGTGTAAATTTACTTTTTTAAGTATTTTGGTATGACATCTTAAGAGGATTTATTCTTAAAATAAATTTTTCATTTCGGATACTTGAAAATGAAGGAAAAATCAGATTTTTTGGATCAGGTTCGTTCAAATCTGATTGGATCAAGAGGCATATTTCAAAAATTTTTTCTTAGATTCAAATTAGATCTGACACTTTTTAGACTTGATTTTATGATCTGATAAAAAAATTAAATTAAATTAAATCTAAATTAATGTTACCTTGTTTGCTGGGTAATCCGATTACCCGTTGATGATCCTGCTGATTGCTTGAGGTTCTGGATCTAGCCACGCAAGCATCTGATCTCTATCGATATCCACTCGGACTGGATCTGGAGATCTTCTTCTTCTTTATGACGTCTCTAAAAATTAGATCTGGATCTAATTTAGAGAATCTTCAAAATTTCTTTCAAAGATCTACTATCATCTCTGCAGTAGTGCTGCCTTCTTCCTTTCTCATTAGCCTTTTCTTGCCTGGATTGCACCAAACTGAAGCCCAACTTCCCTTGGACATGGAGAGGAGAGAGAGGATCAGTAGATGGCATGGAGGAGGGAGAGGGGTAGCCTTAGGGTATGGGCTAAGAGGAACTCTCTGAAAGTTGGACACAGATAGGATTTATTTATAGATCCTACTGTGCCATGCAGTGCTGCATCATCTCGGCCAATCGCGTTGCTTCGTGCAATCAGATCTAAATCTGATTGATAGGATGACATCACCTAATCCAATCAGATGAGAGTCTCATAAATTCATCCTTAGATGATGCCTAAGACTGATCAAAGTCTATAGGTAAGGGTCACCTAAGTTGAATCCAAGAAGCAACCTGGAGTCCCACCTGCATGGGACTCCAGGCATCCCTATCCATGGGCGCATGCCATCCTAGGCATGCACCCCCCTCTTTTCCAAATTCTAGTGAGGGGACAAGCCCCTATCTACTCTCCAATAAGTGTATGACATATGGGTAGATGTTCAAGGGTCAAAGGTCAATGTTTGACCAAAGTCAAAGGACACGAATTAGCAGGTGATGAAAAATAGCAGGTATTGTCTCAAATTTATCTCGTAATTTAAGACAATCCTTTTCTGATCTGGACAAGCTCCAGCTAGACCAAGTAAAGGTACCTGAGTGTGCACAAACATATTTGGCTCAGTCGAGATAACTTTTTCATGATAATAGAAGGAGAACGTTAAGCTTAATCGTGTGCTAGCATGATTTTCTTGAACCTAATTGAATCTAATTCAAATCAATTGAACTGGATTAGTCCAATTGATGATATCTAGATCCAAACTCTTATTTGTATGATTCAGTTAGGTTCAGTTCTATATGGTAATGGGATATATCATGATCTCCATCATTGACATCATCGAAACTCCTTTCAATGGATCAGAACTCTTCTGATTCAGACAACTAGAATGATCGATCATCTAAATCATTCTAATTGCTCCCAAAATCCACCAGTGACACCTAGCAGTATATGGTGGCAATCCATCAAAACTAAAAATGAACCTCTTGGTGCAGCTACCTATGTGATTAAGTTCTTCTATCTTGAGCTCCGATCAGATTAGGGTTAAGGTGAACTCGTCAAACCCTAATTTCTATCATATGATTTAATCATTCGATTCAAGTCCGATGTGAAAACCTTAATAGAAACTCTTTCTATTATTTCACTCTGCCATGGCCATGGGCTTATGGACTTGATTCTCATGATCATCATAGGGCTACTCCTCATCCACCGAGGTAGATAGATTCCATCTTGGTGCAATCCAATTCCTACAATGAACATGCTATAGCCAACATACACCTCAGGATTCTGAATGGCTAGGAGACTGAGTCATGGTGTAGTCAAACTATAACACCCTCAAGGAGAACTATCGATGCATCTTAGGTCAAAGAACCAGAACACACCACTGCAGCTTCGAGTCAGTCATCAATGACGAGAAGGTAGACTTTCCCTTATGACTACTCGAGGTGGTCACGCTCAGTGCCCTTGTTCTCTAATGAGTACCTATACTCTCGCTCTGGATGTCTCTACACCGTAGACTCAAGACTCATCTACTATAAAGAAGCGATTGTACACTAACCTTCTGGAATCAATCACCATCCTCATGATGATCCTATGGATCAGGAAGCATTTTATGAGTTAATAATGAAAATTCTTATCTTAAATTTTCAACTCTTGAAAATAAGAATTATCATTACCATTAACTCAAGGGATGTATCATAGACACTAAATACACATATGTGATAGAAAAATAATCTATTTTATTATTTATAGTCAAAATTATAATTTTGCTTCTAGAAGTGTATTATAAGTGTCAGCCAATTCTGACTTCTAGGGCACACGTATCTAACAAACTTTTATTTAACCTAAAGCCAATTAGCTACAAATCTAAGTTCCATCTTCTCAAGGTGGGCTTTGATCTTCTACTGGCCCAACGACTTTATAAGTGGGTCCGTCGTATTGTTTGTGGAGTCAACTCTCTTGACCTCGACGTAACCCTTCTCGAGGTAATAATGGATGAGGTGGTATCACCGCTCGATGTGCTTGGATTTTTGGTGAGACCTTGGCTCCTTAGCAAGGGCTATGGCACCATTGTTGTTGTAATACAGAGGAATGGCATCTGATGGCGTTACTTCGATCTTTACGGCAAACTTCTTGTACCAAAATGCCTCCTTTGCAGCTTTTGACGTAGTGATGTATTCTGCTTCCATGGTAGAATTTGCTATCATTGTCTACTTGAAACTTTTTCAACTGACAGCTCCACCATTGCACAAAAATAGACTCCTGGAAGTCGACTTTAGATCATCTATATTGGATATAAAATCTGAGTCTGTATACTCCTAAACTTGGAGTTCTCCATTACCAAAGACCAACAATATATCCTTAGTTCTTCTCAAGTACTTAAGGATACATTTCACAGAAGTCCAGTGTTCTTCATCTGGATTCGACTGATATCTGCTCGTGACACTCACAGCATGGGCTATATCAGGTCGTGTACATAACATGGCATACATGAGGCTCCCTATTGCTGAAGCATAAGGGATCTTGCTCATGCATTCTATTTTCTCAGGTGTGCTAGGGCACATCTTCTTGGAAAGATGAATGCCATGTCTGAAGGGTACTAAACCCCTCTTAGAGTTTTCCATACTAAACCTCTTTAGCACTTCCTCTATGTACATCTTCTGTGAAAGTCCTAGCATCCTATTCGGTCTATCTCTATAGACCTTAATTCCTAGAATAAAGGATGCTTCTCCTAGGTCTTTCATGGAGAATTCTTTAGATAACCACATTTTAACTATGGTCAACATGGGAAATATCATTCCCAATAAGGAGGATGTCATCCACGTACAATACGAGGAAGACAACAGCGCTCCCACTGATCTTTTTGAAGACACATGGCTCCTCCTTGTTCTTGATGAAACCAAATAATTTGATCACATCATTAAAACGAGTATTCCAGCTCCGAGATGCTTGCTTAAGTCCATATATGGACCTTTGCAGCTTGCATACCTTGTGATCATCATCACTGGATGTGAAACCTAGTGGCTGTTCCATATAGATATCTTCCTCAAGATATCCATTTAAGAATGCCATTTTCACATCCATTTGCCATATTTCATAATCGAAATAGGCTGCAACAACAAGCAATGTGCGAATGGATTTTAGCATAGCTATTAGCGAAAAGGTATCCTGATAGTCAATGCCTTCGCACTGACTATAACCTTTTGCCACTAATCTAGTTTTGAATGTCTCCACATTTCCATCTGCACCAATCTTTCTCTTGTAGATCCATTTACATCCAATAGGTACTATACCTTCTGGTGGATCTACCAAGGTCCAGACTTGGTTTGAGTGCATCGAGTCAATTTCTGACTTCATTGCCTCTAACTATTTCTCGAAGTCGATATCCGATATCGTCTTGTTATAGATTTTGGGATCATGATCCCCATTACCTATAAGGAACATTTTCTTTACTTCCTCTAAAATAGTACCTAAGTACCTCTCAGGAGGACGGAAAACTCTTTTCGATCTACAAGGTGGAGGAGGTAGTGAATGGATTGGGTTAACCTGATTTGATTCCATTTGGATCCTTAGCTCGTTGCTCTTGTGAGACTTTCTCATCAAGCTTGATCTGCTTTTCAATACCTCTATCTTGAATAAACTATTTTTCAAAAAAGATGGCATGTCGACTCACAATCACATTGTGATCTTCTGGAATGTAGAAATAATATCCTAATGACTCTTTAGGATATCCTATAAATCGAGCTCTAAAGGACCTAAAGTCTAACTTGTCCGCTTGTTGTCTTTTGACATGAGCCGGACAACCCCAAATTCTGAGATGACTCAGACTTGGTTTCTTACCATGCCATATCTCATACGGTGTGGTAGGAATGGTTTTAGAAGGAACCCTATTCAGTAAGTATATTGCAGTTAACAAATAGTATCCCCAAAGAAAATCAGGAAGGTCTGTGAAGCTCATCATGGATCGGACCATATCTAATAGGATCCGATTCCTCCGTTCTGAAACTCCATTGAGTTGAGGTGTTCCAGGTGGAGTCCATTGAGAGACTATGCCATTTTTCTTGAGATAGTCCAAGAATTTTCGACTAAGGTATTCACCTCCTCGATCTGATCGAAGAACCTTAATGGATTTTTCAGTTTGCTTTTCTACTTCATGTCTGAATTCTTTGAACTTTTCAAAAGCTTCAGACTTGTGTCTCATAAGATACACATACCCATACCTAGATAAATCATCGGTAAAGGTTATGAAGTAGACAAAGTTGCCTCTAGCCGGCACATCAAATGGGCCGCACACATCAGTATGTACTAGGGCAAGAAGATCCGTGGCCCTTTCCCCATGTCCTACAAAAGGGAGTTTAGTCATTTTGCCATGAAGACAAGATTCACAAATTGGATATGACTCGGAAGTCAATGGACTCAATAGCCCATTTTTCTCCAATTTGTTAATCCTATCTTCTGCTATATGACCTAAGTCTTAGGTGCCATAGATACCTATCATTTGGACTATCCCTAGGTCATTTTCATTTGGCATTCACATTTTGCTCGATATTAAAAATAGATACATCAATATGTAACTGATAAAGACCATTAATAAGGAAAACCACTTGCAATTTTATTTCTTTCATAAAGAATGTTACAATGGTCCTTAAGAAAACTAATTACATAGCCTTCTAGTGCTAGGCATGAAATAGAAATCAAATTCCTGCTTGCTGCAGGCACATAATAACAATCTTTTAATACTAAGTCTAAACCAGATGGTAGTCGAAGAGGGTATGTTCCCATGGCCACTGGCAGCAACTCTTGCTCCATTTTCGACGCGTAGGATCATCTCACCATCCCTCAGCCTCCTGCTATCCTCAAGACCCTGCATAGAAGTGCACAAATGAGCACTAGAACCAGAGTCAAGCACCCAACTGGATGCAGAAGAAACCGTAAGGTTAGACTCAATAATGAGCATACCTCCAGAAGGACCTGCCTCTTTTTTATTCTTCAAGGTGGCCAGGTATGTAGGATAGTTCTGCTTTTAGTGGCCGTTATTGTTGCAATGGAAATACTTTTCTTTGTCAACGGCCTTCTTCAGCTCTGCCTTTTTCTTCTTTCCTCCTTCTATCTTCTGCTTTTTCACAGACTTCTTTTTCTTTCCAAAAGACTTTCTCTTGGAAGAAGTCCATTCCATAGCAAGCACTGAGCCTTTAGAACCTTTCATGGAAAGCTCAGTGGTAACCAGCATGTTCATAAGTTCGGCCAAGGAATTTTGAAGTTTATGCATATGGTAGTTCATGATGAATTGCCCATATGCATCAGTCAAGGATTGCAGAATTATATCATTCTGCAGATCCAAGTCCAACTTCACTCCGAGCTTCTCAAGCTCTTCCAAGTCCTTGATCATCATCAGACAATGATCTTGGACTGACTGCCCATCATGCATCTTAGCCTTGAAAAGTCATTTAGTGACTTGATACTTGGCTACGCGACTCTGTTCACCAAACATCTCCTATAGGTGAGCCAACATTTGGCGAGCAGTCCTGATATCTTCATGTTGGCGCTAAAGTTCATCAGACATCGAGCCCAACATGTAGTATCTGGCCTTATTATCTTCGTCTGTCCACTTATCCAGAGATGCTCTCTGTTCAGCGGATGGACGAGCTGGTAAGGTGGGAGGGATCCTGGATCCAATACATGAGTTAACTTCTCAAAACCCAAAATAATTTTGAAGTTTTGGAGCCAATCCTTGTAATTTGGTCCGGTCAGTCTATGGGTGTCCAGGATTCGTGCTAATGGGATTGGATGCAGATATTTTCCTATAGAGAGTCAAAGTTTCTAGTTAGATATTATAATTAAGACTTAACCAATTTATTTAGGGATTTTATTTTTAAATAAATTAGCTTCCACTATTTTCTTGGATCCCTACACTCCCTCTGTAGAGATGCGAAAATCTACATAATTAATGATTTTTAGTGGATGGTGTGGTCCTACCAACTGACTCATCACCTCACCTAACAATTATTGGTGATGGATTAGCTAATGAGTGAACAACTCTTGTTCAATGATTCTTTAATGATGGTGCATCCTAACTTGGTCTCTAATTCATGAATCTCACTGTATTCAGAATATTGATCTACTTCTTAATTAAGTCAGACCCATCACTTGTACAGATTGGACTCCTAATTGAGTCTTTTACCGTATCCAAAATATTAAGCCCAATCCATCCTTTAGCTTGTAGCATCCAATCCTAATAGACATGGTTGAATTTTTTTGGTGCAACTGAACTACTGTAACCAGCCGAGAACAATCAACCCTGGAAAGGGCCCGCACATCTACAATGGTGGAAGACCTTAGACTTAATCTTTTCTTAAGAAGATTTGATGTAGGTCTCATTAAACTAGACTTGACATAGTCATAACCATTATGACTAACTTAGTGGCATGGGTTAGGTCGGATTATTGACCACCTCAGATCAGAACTGAGTTAACAAACATGATTAGGTAAGTGAGACTAGTGGAAGGGATATGCCATTAACTTAACAAGAATGCATTCGAGTTGAGTAGCTCCCAATTAAAAATTAGTCAGTCGTATCTACTAGACTTATTTTAGACACCAAATTATTGAGCCAGAACCAATTGGATTAGCCTACAATCCAGACTCTAACCACTGAGCCTAATTAGGTCTTAGTTTGATCGATCACTCACGCGACTCGATCTTGACCCAGACTTACTCCTATTAGGCTGGTCAATTTAAGCACTATTGATCCCATCTAACCAACTCTTGATTCGGTTTGATCAACCGCTTAGACCTACTTGAGCTACCCAAGCCCGAACCCAATTTTATGAACATGTCTTAAATCTAAAAATTCTTAATTTTAGACCTAATATGTTTTATAATCTTAATTCTTAATTAAGTTTAGGGTTAGTAAACAAAACATGTAAATAAAATCCTAAGATTTCAGGATCTAGGATTTTGCAGAAAATAAGTTTTCAATTTCTGATTAAGGACAAACACGCAGCATCCCTACACATCATAAGAATATCCCATCGAATGGAAGGAGAGGGTCTTTAAATCCTACTTTGTTCTTATGATCGGATAGCCAAGGGAACGCCTTAATCAGAAATACAACTAATCTACAAAACTAATTAGATCTAAGCATATATCTCATATAAAAAATTAATCTAATTAAAACATGTTTTACATACATCTCATGTATTATATCATGCATGTTTTTCAGATCTAAATTATCTCATAATCATCTAAAAAATTAAAATTAAAATTTGATCACATCAAATAAAATTTAATCTAGACCTTTTGTAGAACTATTTTACAACTAGTCTAAACATGCAACTATTATATCTCATATGAATAAATTAAATTTAATTTATTTTTTATTTTTAGATCTGATTATAATATTTATAAGATCAAAAAATAGTAAATAAATAGATCTCAAAATCATAATTAATCAAATAAAAATTATGATTATACTAGATTACACATAGAATAATTCTATTCTTAGTCTAGTTATATATCTCATACATTTTTGATCTAGATTAATTAATTTTAATTTTTTAATTTTCTAATTTTTAATCTAATCACATCTCATGTGATATCTAAAATCACTAATTTATTAGATTAAATTAGATTTAATAAATTTTATGCAACCTGACTTTGATACCAGTTGAAGGAAAAATCAGATTTTTCGGATCAGATTCGTTCAAATCTGATTGGATCGAGAGGCATATTTCAAAAATTTTCTCTTTGATCTAAATTAGATCAGACACTTTTCAGATCTAATTTTATGATCTAATAAAAAAAATTAAATTAAATTAAATCTAAATTAATGTTACTTTATTTGCTGGGTAATCTGATTACCCATTGATGATCCTGCTGATTGCCTGAGGTTCTGGATCTAGCCATGAAGCGCCTAATCTCTACCGATATCCACTTAAACTAGATCTGGAGATCTTTTTCTTCTTTATGATATCTCCAAAAATCAGATTTGGATCTAATTTGGAGGATCTTTGAAACTCCTTTCGAAGATCTGCTATCGTCTGTGCAGCAGTGCTGCTTTCTTCCTTTCTCGTCAGCCTTTTCTTGCCTGGATCGCACCAAACTGAAGCCCAACTTTTCTTGAGCATGGAGAGGAGAGAGAGGATCAGAAGATGGCATGGAGGAGGGAGAGGGGCAGCCTTGGGGCATGGGCTAAGAGAAACTCTCTAAAAGTTGGGTGCAGATAGGGTTTATTTATAGACCCTACTGCGCCATGCAGTGCAACATCATCCCGGCCAATCGCGTTGCTTCATACAATTAGATCTAAATCTGATTGATGGGATGACATCACCTGATCCAATCAGATGAGAGTCCCATAAATTCATCCTTAGATGACGCCTAAGACTGATCAAAGTCTATAGGTAAGGGTCACCTAAGTTGAATCCAAGAAGCAACCTGGAGTCCCATCTGCATGGGACTCCAAGCATCCCTATCCATGGGCGCACGCCATCCTAGGCATGCATCCCCTCCTTTCCAAATTCCAATGAGGGGACAAGCCCCTATCTGCTGTCCAATAAGTGCATGACATATGGGCAGATGTCCAAGGATCAAAGGTCAACATTTGACCAAAGTCAAAGGATCAGAATTAGCAGGTGACGGAAAATGGCAGGTGTTGTCTCAAATTTATCTCATAAATTAAGATAACCCTTTTCTGATCTAGACAAGCTCCAATCAAACCAAGTAGAGGTACCTGAGTGTGCACAAATATATTTGGCTCAATCGAGATAACTTTTTCATGATAATAGATGGAGAACGTTAGGCTTAATCATGTGCTAGCACGATTTTCTTGAACCTAATTGAATCTAATTCAAATCAATTAAACTAGGTTAGTTTAATTGATGATATTCAAATCTAATTTTTTTTTTTGTGTGATCTAGTTAGGTTCAGTTCTATATGGTAATGGGATATGTCATGATTTCCATCATCGACATCATTGAAATTCCTTTCGATGGATCAGAACTCTTCTGATTCAGACAACTAGAATGATCGATCATCTAAATCATTCTAATTGCTCCCAAAATCCACCAGTGACACCTAGCAGTATATGGTGGCAACCCATCAAAACTAAAAATGAACCTCTTGGTGTAGCTACTTGTGTGATTAAGTTCTTCTATCTTGAGCTCCGATCAGATTAGGGTTAAGGTGAACTCGTCAAACCCTAATTTCTATCATATGATTTAATCATTCGATTCAAGTCCAATGTGAAAACCTTAATAGAAACTCTTTCTATTATTTCACTCTACCATGGCCATGGGCTTATGGACTTGATTCTCATGATCATCATAGGGCTGCTCCTCATCCACCGAGGTAGATAGATTTCATCTTGGTGCAATCCAATTCCTACAATGAACATGCTATAGCCAACATACACCTCAGGATTCTGAATGGCTAGGAGATCGAGTCATGGTGTAGTCAAACTATAACACCCTCAAGGTGAACTGCCGATGCACCTCAGGTCAAAGAATCAGACACACCACTGTAGCTTCGAGTCAGTCATTGACGAGAAGGTAGACTTTCTTATGACTACTCGAGGTGGTCACGCTCAGTGCCCTTGTTCTCTAACGAGTACCTTGTACTCTCGCTCTGGTGTCTCTACACCGTAGACTCAAGACTCATCTACTATAAAGAAGCGATTATACACTAACCTTTTGGATCAATCACCATCCTCACGATGATCCTACGGTCAGGAGCATTTTATGAGTTAATAATGAAAATTCTTGTCTTAAATTTTCAACTTTTGAAAATAAGAATTATCATTATGATTAACTCAAGGGATGTATCACAGACACTAAATACACATATGTGATAGAAAATAACCTATTTTATTATTTATAGTCAAAATTATAATTTTACCCCTAGAAGTGTATTATAAGTGTCAGCCAATTCTGGCTTTTAGGGTATACATATCTAACAGAAAAATCCTACACACATTCTTGAAACATATGATTAGATACATAATATACTCAATATTTTGGAATCATCTTGAAACACATGATTAGATATATAATATACTCAATATTTTGGAATCATCAAAATCAATCTCAGGATCAATAATAGAAAAAATCCATTCAATCTCAAAAGATCATGAACTGATTCCTCTGCTGAATCAAGAACTGATCAATAGCTTCAAAAGCAAATATGAGTTCTTGCATTTATGACTCATCCAAGTTGCTGTTATATCGATGATCAGAAAAGATATAAATAATGCCCTTTTAATGTACTTAAAAGATGGTAGACACCTCAAATACCATGATTCTATACTAGGAATGGTAGAAATTAGTGTATTTGATGGCCCAGCCTATTGCAACTGCAACATGGACCTCATCCTCAAAATAAAAGACAAAAATATTCTAAGAGCCTTAGAATTAGAAATCAAAATGCACAATTTGGAAATTCTCTCAGGATCCTTCTCGACCACAGTCCTAGTTAGGATCTACTTCAAAACTATAAACACTTTTCAACACATAGGATCCCTAGCCAAAAAAACCTTAGGTCAAACTGATTACTTTCAAACCGACTCAAATAAGGGAAATGTGTTTAGTCCAAAAACCCTTATATGAAATCAAGTCGGCCTACCAAAAGATTGGGCTCTCAAAAGATCGGCTCCTGCCATCAGACAAGAAACTAGTCACCTAGAACACATCATTACCACTCCGAAAGGTGATGTTACAATCAGGTTTAATAGACTTAGGATTGAAAGAAGCTTCAGCTCTAGGTTCACCTCTATGGGTATTCTGTCTATAGCAGGCTTTGCTCCTTCTAGAGAGAGCTGCTATATAGATATAAACCTAATAGAGCTAGATTAAAAAACATCAATTCCCAAATCATCCTATTGTGAATAGGTTGAGTCCCCTAACCTGAGCCTAACCTATTCCTAAATAGACTCATAGATCAATACAATTCAAGCTGAGTTTGACTTTAACTCATACCGCAATCAAACCAAAAGAGATAAATTCTTCAAAAATTATGATGAAAATCATAGAGCTGAATTAAGGACTAAATGGTATGATTTTATGCATTCAATCAAGGACCATATAGGTTTCTTTGAATGGTTTGAGATGCATACCAGACTAAAACAAATAGACATGATGCAACCAAGAGTTCTAATCTCTTGGCAGGATGGGAAAGGTAGAGTAATTGTGAAAATTCACCCTTCTTTCCAAGAAGTCAAAATCCCAATCAGAAAAATCCAAATCACGGCCTCTCCTATAAAACTCAAGAGTGAACCTCAGGAAGTAGTGAGTAGAAGAGACATCAAAAACATAATTGAACAAAACAATTAGATAAATCAAAGTCTCAAAACCATAGGTGATCAGTTGGTCAGAATAGAGGAAAAATCAGAGAAACCTAAGCCCAAATCCTTTAGTACTGTACCAGTGTTCAAATCCCATGAAATTCCCAAAAAACACAAAGAGGAACTAGAAGACAAAGATCTTCTAGCAGAAATAAATAAAAGACTTCAAACCCTAGAACTGATCCACTCTATTTTAGATACACCTGATGCCTCTGAAAGGAGAAAATCAATAGCTATTCTAAAATAGAGAAGTGATACTTCTAGTCAAGCATCCCAAGCTTATGAGCCAGACTCTAACACAAACTAGAGCCGAGAGCCTGACCCAGACTACCTATTTCCAAACTTTGAATTTGATCCAAACCAAGATCTTGATCCAAATCAAAATCTCCAAATCTATAAGATTAACTGGACTGGACCATCTAGACCATATGGACCTGATCCTCAAAACCCATATTGGCCTAGACCGACCATGCTTGACATGGATCTTGAAGAAAGACCCATGTAGCAAAATCAATATTCTGCCCAAGCCATCTATGAATGGAACATAAATGGACAGATGAAATAAAAATCCTTAAAATACTTCAAGAAATGATCATGGTTGCAACCGCCTATAGAACTAAGGATAGAGCCCAAGACCAAGCCATAGCCACAGCCCTTATCTCAGGTTTTACCGATTAACTCAAAGGTTGGTGGGATTTCCTTCTCACCGATGAAGAAAATCATCAAATAATGACTACTATTAAGCGAAATGCTGATGGCCAACCCAACAGAGATGAGCATATAAATGAAATCCAGGATGCAGTTTCCATCCTTATCTTTGTAATTATTAAATACTTCATAGGAGATCCTTCAAAATTCAGAGACCGAACCTCTGAAATCTTAACAAATCTTAAATGCAAAAACTTCAAGATTTCAAATGGTATAAAGACGTCTTTCTAACAAGAGTCTAAACCAAAGATGATTGTAACCAGCCCTTCTAAAAAAAAATTCTTAGCAGAGTTACCCATAGTCTTCTCTGAAAAAATTAGAACCATGCTTAGAAATCAAAACAATGGTAGGATCCCATATGAGAACCTAATTTATGGAGACCTAGTAAGCATAATTAATGAAGAAGGCTTAAACCTTTGCACAGAATTAATGCTTAAGCACCAACTTAAAAAAGAAGAAATAACAAGCAAAAAGGAGCTAGGAGGTTTCTGCAAATAGTTTGGGCTTCCTCCTATTTAAACACAAATTAAACACCCCAAAAAACATAAAATATGCAAACAGTGTCAAAAGAAGCCACCTAAGCCACCTTGGAAACATCAAAGCACTTATAGGTCAAAACCCAAGTTTAAGAAAATGTCTTACAAAGCTCAAACCCCCAAGACAAAATAAAAATCTTTCATCAAAAAAGAAAACACCTCAAATCCTTCCATCTATTATAGATGCGGCAAACCTGAACACTTCAGTTCAGATTGCAAAATGAAATTCAAGATCAACAATATTGAACTAGATGAATCAAATTTTCTAAATTCAATCAAACAAAATCTCAAAACTCTTTTGTTAAACTTAGATGCAAGTTATTCTAACTCTAAAACCAAATTTTAGAATCATCAGAAGAAAAAATCTATATTATAATAAGAGAACAGGATCTTCTATTAGATTTTATTGATAAACTAATAGACCCTGAACTTCAAAAATAATATCTAAATAAATTAAAAAAAATTTTAACAAAAGAAAATGAAGAAGTTCAATTCTATAATTTAAGCAATATTTTCAAAAGATTTGAACCTAAGCAAAAGAAAGAAGTCACAATTCAAGATCTTCAAAAGAAAATAAATGAGCTCAAAAGGGAAATAAATCAAATAAAAACCCAATTGGAAAATATCAAAGAGAAGGAACCAATCAAAGAGACTGATGACCTTGAGATTTCTTTCTTTGTTGAAGTCATCTCACATCTCACAATTCAAAAATGGAGTGTAGAGATAACTCTCCTGATAGAAGACTTCAAGTTAGATACTGTAGCCTTACTTGACTCAGGAGTAGACTCAAACTACATTCAAGAAGGGTTAATTCCAACAAAATTTTTTGAAAAAACTAAAAAGCCAGTGGTTTAGATCTCAAAATCAAATACAAACTTTCAAATGCCCTAGTTTGCAACAACAATGTTGGTATGAAGACCCCCTTCATACTAGTCAAAGATCTAAATCAAATGGTGATCCTAGGAAGACCTTTTCTCCACATGATCAAATCCTTCTACGTTGACGAAGAAGGAATTAAAGCAAAATTCTTAGATCAAGACCTATTCTTCCAATTCATCCATCTGCCCTTTTACAAAATCCTTCAACTCCTTAAGAATAGTTCTATGAACCTGATCCAAAGAAAATAAAAATAATTAAAATATCTTAAGAAAAAATCAATTTCAAAAGAATTGAAGATCAGCTTCAAACAAAACAAATCAAAAACAAAATCCAAACCTTCAGGAAAATCCTAATTAAGCAAAATTATTTTGACCTATCCAATGCTTTTTGAGCTAGGAAAAGACACATTGTGGACCTCCCTTATGAAAGCAATTTCTATGAGAAATTGATATCCACTAAGGTAAGGCCCATTCAAATGAATACCCAAGTCCTAGAGCACTTCAAAAAGAAAATCCAATCCTTGCTAAACAAAAAACTAATTAGACTTAGCAGATCCCCTTGGTCTTGTGCCGCCCTCTTTGTTCAGAAGAGAGCAGAGATAGAAAGAGGAATCCCTAGGTTAGTAATCAATTACATACCCTTAAATACTATCTTGAAGTGGATAAGGTACCGAAAACCAAATAAGAAAGACTTATTAACCAGAATCACAAAAGCTAAAATATTTTCAAAATTTGATCTCAAATCAGGATTCTAGCAAATCCAAATAAGTGAAAAGGATAGGTACAAAGCTATATTTACTATCCCTTTTGACCAGTATGAATGGAATGTTATGCCATTCAGCCTAAAAAATGCTTCCTCAGAATTTCAACGGATCATCAATGAGATTTTTACTCCCTATACCAAGTTTATCATAACCTACATTGATGATATCATTGTTTTCTCTGAGATAATTGACCAATATTTCAAACATCTTGAAACTTTTCTTCATGAAATCACTAGAAATGGCCTAGTTCTTCCATAAACCAAAATGGATCTTTTCAAAACTCAAATTAGATTCCTAGGTTATGAAATAAACCAGGAAACATAAAACCTATCTAAAATTTAATAATCAAAAAAGAAAATTCACCAATTTTTTTAAAGATTCAAATTTTTTAGCTTGTAAAAACTATTTTGGAAAAGGACCCTTCATCAAAATAGATTTTCTTAAAATTGCACGTAATTTTCAAGTTTTATGTTTTTAATTTTTCCTCTGATTTCCTTAATCACTCCCAAATGGCCTATGCAAAAAAGCCATCATCCCAAAAGTCTACCCTCAAGCATTCCAATTCATCAAAAGAAAATCAACAAATTCTCTCCAATCCTTCTTTTCCCATCTCTACAAATAAGTTTGCAGTACTCTCTCAAGAAGAAGATATCGATCTGGATACTTCACAAAAAATACAACTGGCTCCTTTAAGAAAAGCATCACCAATAGTTGTAGCAAGAAGGCTCAATCTTTGAAAGACAGTTCAAAAAAGTCTGTCGCCTGAAATCCAAGATATCATCCTTAGCAAGATAGCCCAACCCAATGAAGACAAAGAGCTGTTCAAAACCCTCTTAAGGTACATTGTAATTGAATGGTGTTCTTGCCTAAAACTTTCAATACCCAATATCAACAGAAGCAGCAACAAAGCAAAAAAAAAAAAGTCTTTTACAAAGGACTTGTCCGAACAACAACTGTTGACCCTACTTGCTCCACTCATATGTTCCCCGGCGTTGTCTTTATTATTTTACTTCAAGCAAAGAGACATTGGAGATGATTGACAGCAAGAATTTATAGTGGAATTGAAGAAAGAAAAATAATGACTATTATCTATCTATTTTCAAATTTATGACATCCACCTATCGTAGGAAGATGACCACTTCTAGTCAACCTAAGCAGAATTTAGGAGAGATCCTATCCAAAACCTTAATCAAGAACAATACACAATTGACAACTATCTTGACATCTATAGAATGGCCAATGCTCTGAAGCATCGAAGTGCTGGACAGATAGAAGGATATGGACAACAACAAGTTTACCTATTACAGTTCCCAATAAAGAAGAAGGTACATGGGATATCCTTCTCAATCCAAAAAACTATCTCGAAAAGTTCAGTATGAGCTACAATACTCCAAAGGAAGTATCCAAAGGAAACTTCATGAAGCATGGTGAAGAAACATCATGAAGCAATCATCAAAAAGAAAAAAGAAGAAAAAGAAAAAGGAAAAAAGAAAAAGAAAAAGGAAAAACTTTTTTCGCTAACACTCTACCAATCCTATCTCGAAAAGTTCAGTATGAGCTACAATACTCCAAAGGAAGTATCCATAGGCAACTTCATGAAGCATGGTGAAGAAACATTATGAAGAAATCGTCAAAAAGAAAAAAGAAGAAAAAGAAAAATGCAAAAAGAAAAAGAAAAAGAAAAAACTCTTTCTGCTAACACTCTACCAATCCAACGATAGAAAAAAATTTTCTTTTGCAGGTATAAAGTCCAATCTAGCAAAATGATCAGCAAAACAAAGATGCCAATTTCATCAACTCAATAGCAGGCAAAATAGAAATGCTCTGCTATCAAATTAAGCAGTCAAATCAAACTACATGAAGCTTCCTCAGCAAGCTTCACCAATAGCTTCCAATGATAGCTATAAATAGCCATCATTGGAGTCTCCTTCAGAAACCAGAAGAAGAAGAGAAAACTACCCATTCTCCTCCTCTTTCAAAGCAAGGGTGTTCCTTCAAGCAATGGCCCATTCTTGATACTCTAGCCTTGACCTTTGCCACAACAGGAGACACCACCACTCGAGGCAACAACCAAGGCAACACCACTACCACCACCACATCCATCTTAGACTTGACCCAATTTCCCCAAGTCCAATCACCATCATCCTCCAAATCCTAGGAATAAACACCGCCCAGATTCAACCACAAGCTCATACTCCAACTCTAACCCAAAGCACCCAAGTCATCAGGAGAACAAGCAACCAAGCAATTGGCCCTACTCAGCCAGCAAGATCACCTGATCAGCAAGCCCCTGCACTAGATGCAGTAACAACTCAAAATGCAGAAAATCAAAATAGCCCCTCAACCAATTAAGCCAATTATAGGGTAGTCCGAAGAATGCCTTTACAAGGCCAATAGTTCTACACAATCAACATCGAGTCAGACCATAATTCATTAGGATCGTCGCCGGCTCCACCCTAAGCTCCACCTTAAGGACCACCAGCTCTGATGATGCTTGAAGAAGCCTGTAGGCATCAACGTCGATATGTTGGATGCATCAAGTGATGCATCAGCATGGCCAAGCCATGGCCAGGGCCACCCACTCCTTTGAAGTCAAATCCAATAGAACCAACGGACCCAACCGAGCCATCGGGCAATCAGGATTGAGTCATCAAAATAAAATAACAAGTTTTACTAGAAGCCCATGGTTTTACCTTAATAGTAAAACCACCAAGAAGCCCACAGTTTTCCAAAAGCCCGTGGTTTTGCAAAACAACTAGCGAGAACCCATGGTTTCACAAAACAAACAAAAGGAGCCCATGGTTTGTACCCCTAGTTTCATCAAAACAATTGACGCCCGTGATTTTCTACCCATGATTTTTCAGACCAAAAGTACTCTAAGGATGACAACATTAAATCGTGCTCCCTCAGACTCAAGAGATGTTGAAGTCTGCCAAGCCAACTCAAGCTCTATAAAAGGCGAAGAGGGCATTCGGAAGAGGGAGAACGAGAATCACTAAGAAGAGCCTTAACAAGCTCTACCTCCCTCTCCTTCCTTCTTCTCCTCTCTTGTATTTTCAAATTTCTTTCAAGTCTTGTAAACAAGTCTAAGTTTTCAAGTCTTCAAGCTTTGTAATCAAGTCTTCAAGCTCTCAAGCTTTGAAGCCTTCAAGTCTTCCGTTGTGCATGGAAATCTTCAAGCTTCAATAAAGTAAAGTTTTTTTCAAAACTTTTCTTATTTATGTTTTTCACTTTTAGTTTCCCATGCATGCTTGCATTCTAATTAATCTACCAAAATAAATAAGCAAGTAGCAGACCTTGGTGTAGTGAGTGGTATCAGAGCCAAGCCCTTCTTTTCGTCAGGGGGAAGGGAGTAGATAGAGTAGTTTCTGCATAGGTCATCTCATGTTTTATTTCTGCATCTACTTGTAGCATTCTGTGTTCTTAATGGTGGGTTCATTTTGGGTTATATACTAGGTAATAGCAAGGTTAGAAATAACACTTTCCCTAGAGGTAGTAAGTCCCATAAGTCCCGCTTTGAAGGTCAGGAGAGCCATGTTTAGGGCAAAGGACAGTTAATCATATTTGGGAGAACAAGCTATTCTTTCTGGCATGGCATTGCTAGTACCAAGTGGTATAGTACTTATCCAGAGTGACACTAGGACTCAGACTACTATCAGTAGGTTAGAAATAGATATGAGTTTCTTATCCAGAAATTTCTTTTCTTCTTCCTCTTCCCATGGAAAAGGTACAAGCATGGGAACCTTTGAAAAAAACCCAATTCTCTATGATCTCTCAAAAGTTGTCATCCCAAAAATCCCTCTCAAGTCAATCTACAAAACCAACTAGTTGATACCAGACTCAAGAATCAAAATGATAGAAAAAAACCCATTCAATCTCAAAAGATCATGATCTGATTCCTCTGCTGAATTGGGAACTAATCAATAGCTTCAAAAATAAATATGAGTTCCTGCATTTAGGACTTGTCCAAGTTGTTGTTATACCGATGATCAAAAAAGGTATAAACAGTGCCCTTTTAATGTGCTTAAAAGATGGTAGGCATCTCAAATACCATGATTCTCTACTAGAATGGTAGAAACTTGTGTATTTGATGGCCCAGCCTACTGCAACTATAACATAGACCTCACCCTCAAAATAAAAGACAAAAATATTTTAAGAGCCTTAGAAATAGAAATCAAAATGCATAATTTGGAAATGCTCTCAGGATCCTTCTCGGCCACAGTCCTAGTTAGGATCTACTTCAAAACTATAAACACTCTTCAACACATAGGATCCCTAGCCAAAAAATCCTTAGGTCAGACTAATTACTTCCAAACTGACTCAAATAAGAGAAATATTTTCATTCCAAAAACCCTTATATGGGATCAAGTCAGCCTACCAAAAGATCAGCTCCGGCCATCAGACAAGAGACCAGCCACCTTGAAGATATCACAACCACTCCGAAAGGTGATGTTACAATTAGGTTCAATAGACTTAGGATTGAAAGAAGCTTTAGCTCTAGGTTTTCCTCTATGGGTATTCCATCTGAAGCAGGCTTTGCTCCTTCTAGAGAAAGCTATTTTGTAGATATAAACCTATCAGAGGTGGATTCAAAAACATCAATTTCCAAATCATCCTATTGTGAACAGGTTGAGTCCCCTAACCTGAGCCCAACCTATTTTCAAATGGATCCAGAAATCAATACAATTCAAGCTGAGTTTGTCTTAGACAAGAACCTCCTTAGAAGTGACTTTAACTTATACCGAAATCAAATCAAAAGAGATCAATTCTTCAAAAATTATGATGAAAATCAGAGAGCTAAGTTAAGGACCAAATGGTATGATTTCATGCATTCAATCAAGGATCACATAGGTTTTTTTGAATGGTTTGAGATGCATACCAGACCAAAACAAATAGATATGATGCAACCAAAAGTCCTAATCTCATGGCAAGATGAAAAAGATAGAGTATTTGAGAAAATTCACCCTCCCTCCTAAGAAGTCAAAATCCTGATCAGGAAAACCCAAATCACAGCCTCTCCTATAAAACTTAAGATTGAACCTCAGGAAGTAGTGAGCGAAAGAGATATCAAAAACATAATTGAACAAAATAATAGGACAAATCAAAGCTGCAAAACCATAGGTGATCAGTTGGTCAGGATAGAAGAAAAATCAGAAAGATCTGAACCTAAATCCTCTAGTACTGCACCAGTGTTCAAACCTTATGAAATCCCTAAAAACAATAAAGAATAATTAGAAGACAGAGATCTTCTAGTAGAAATCAACAAAAGACTTCAAACCCTGGAGTTGATCCACTCTATTTTAGATATGCCTGATGCCTCTGAAAGGAGAAAATCAATAGCTATCCTAAAATAGGAAAGTGATACTTTCAGTCAAGCATCCCAAGGTTAGAGCTAGATTCTAATACAGACTAGAGCTTAGAGCCTAACCCAGACTACCTATTTTCAAACTTCAAATTTGATCCAAACCAAGATCTTGATCCAAATCAAAATCTCTAAATCGATAAGGTTAACTGGACTGGACCCTCTAGACCATATGGACCTGATCCTCAAAACCCATATTTGCCTAGATCGATCATGCCTGACATGAGCCTTGAAGAAAGATCCATGCAACAAAACCAATATTCTGCCCAAGCCATCTACGAATGGAACATAGATGGATAGACATAATACAAAATCCTCAAAATACTTCAAGAAATGACCATGGTAGCAATTGCCTACAAAACTAAGGGTAGAGCTCAAGACCAAGCCATAGCCATAGCCTTTATCTTAGGTTTTACTGGTCAACTCAAAGGTTCGTGGGATTTTCTTATCATCGATGAAGAAAATCATCAAATAATGACTGCTGTTAAATGAAATGCTGACAGCCAACCCATTAGAGATGAGCATGAAAATGAAATCCAGGATGCAGTTTTCATCCTCATCTTTGCAATTACCAAACACTGCATAGGAGATCCTTCAAAATTCAAAGACTGAACCTCTAAAATCTTAATAAATCTTAAATGCAAAAAGCTTGAAGATTTCAAATGGTATAAAGACGTCTTCCTAACAAGAGTCTTAACTAGAGATGATTGTAACCAGTCCTTCTGGAAAGAAAAATTCTTAGCATAGTTACCAACAATCTTCTTTGAAAAAATTAGAACCAAGCTTAGAAACCAAAACAACGGTAGGATCCCATATGAGAACCTAACATATGGAGACCTAGTAAGCACAATTAATGAAGAAGGCTTAAACCATTGCATAGAATTAAGGTTCAAGCACCAACTTAAAAAAAATAAATAACAAGAAAAAAGATGTTAGGAGGTTTCTGCAAATAATTTGGGCTTCCTTCTATTCAAACATAAACTAAACACTCCTAGAAATATAAAAAATGCAAACAGTGTCAAAAGAAGCCACCCAAGCCATCTTGGAAATCTCAAAGCACTTATAAACCAAAACCTAAGTATAAGAAAATGTCTTACAAAACTAAAACATCCAAGACAAAATAAAAACCTCTCATAAAAAAGAAAACCCTCAAATCCTCTCATCTATTACAAATGTGGCAAACCTGGACACTTTAGTTCAGATTGCAAAATGAAATTCAAGATTAATAATATTGAACTAGATGAATCAAATCTTCTAGATTCAATCAAATAAAATCTCAAAACTCTTTTGTTAAATTTTGATGCAAGTTCTTCTGACTCTAAGGACTAAACTTCAAAATCATCAGAAAGAGAAATTTGTGTTATAACAAGAGAACAAGATCTTTTGTTAGATTTTATTGATAAATTAACAAACCCTGAACTTCAAAAATAATATCTAAGCAAATTAAAAAACTCTTTAATAAAAGAAAACAAAGAAGTCCAAATCTATAATTTAAGCAACCTCCTCAAAAGATTTGAATCTAAGCAAAAGAAAGAAGTCACAATCCAAAATATTCAAAAGGAAATAATTAAGCTCAAAAGAAAAATAAATCAAATAAAAATCCAATTGGAAAATATCAATGGAAAGGAACCAATCAAAGAGATTGATAAACTCGAGATTTCTACCTTTGTCGAAGTCATCTCTCAACTCATAATTCAAAAATAGAGTGTGATAAGTGATAAAAATATACTAATAAAAGTATTAAATTATAAAATAAATTAATCTATTTCTTTAAAAATTAATACTTTTATTAATTTTATACAGAAAAGAAGGTTACCAATGTGAAGATCTTATTTTTTTGGTTCAGATAAAATAAATTTCAGGCAAAATGGACTTCAAACGAGCCTAAAATTGAATTTCAAAAAAAAAAAATCGTCGATGCAATGCTGACGTCAGCATTTTTCACGGTGCATGATGGACCATCTGGAGGGTATTTCGGGCATTTCACAATAAGAGGTGCGCTCTGATTGGCTGAAGAATGCGGCGGTCCATGCAACACTGGGCTCACGCATGGTCCACGGAGGGCAATTTGGGAATTTTGGCTGATCCAACGGGTAGTATTCACTGAAATTCAATCGGACGGCCGAAAAGAAGGCGCTGATGGACGGCATCCATAGCTCCCAATCGAGATCTAATGGCTGATATTCATCCCGAAGTTAAACTATAGATCAGAAGGCTTATTTCTAAGCGATCGGATGGCCCAGATTAAATCTAAAGGTTGATCCAACGGCTGGCATTAAATCCGACTTGATCTGGGTTATTTTAAGAGGTTTTTAAGTGATTTTTGGACCGTTTGATCAACATCTAATGGCTAGAATTATCCAGATCTTAATTTGAGTTGTTTTGAGAGTCTTAAACCTAGTTTTTGATAGATTTTAGGAGGAAATCAAACTCTTTATCTATAAAAAGAGTTTGTTGTCGTGAGAAAAAAAAAACCAGAGAGAGAGAGAGATAGAGAGAGACGGGGAGAAAGAGAGAAATAGAAAGAGAGAGGAGAGAGATAAGAGTGATTTATGAAAAATAAAAAAGATTTTTGATTTTTTTTGATTTCTTTCGACGATCAAGATATCAATTAAGGAGCCTCTTCATCTTCGCCAAGTTCTCCACATCAAGAGTAGCAGACAATCAATTTCAGCAATCAAACAGTCTAATTTCTCTATGCTTTTTATTTTATTTACTATTTTGAATTTGTTATCATGAACTAAATTTTATTTTACTAAGGCTAAGGTGTAGCCACTCTTTCGATGCAATATTCAGTGTGATTATTTTTAAAATTTTATTCATGAGGAGTATATAAATCTGATCTTAATGCTTTTAGATTACTGACCATCTTCTAATTGATATGATGAACATAGATGTTACGGACCAAGTACATCTATGTTAATGCTTCTTGATTATATACCTTGTATTATGAATTAAATTAGAATTCATATGCATGTGGGAATTTTAGTGCGTTTTGGATGTAGCGTATTTTAATTAGAGGATTTCACAAAACTTAATGCATTAATATTTATTTAAATTACACTTGAACCAAAGAGTAATTAATAAATATTAATAGTTTTGCTATGCCTGGATCAAAGGATGGTGAATAAATTAGGAGACTCCACCGTCACATGAAATAAAATTAATCTAAAAACCTAAATATTGTATTGACTGAGTTGGTGAACCGATTGCCTTAGTAATCCATTGCTCTTGAGTTTAAAATCCTAATAATTTACACTCTCTCTATTTTCTTAAAATTTTTTTTAAAATTATTTTTTTTATTTTATTTTTTAATTTCTTATTCTCATAAATCAATCTTCTAAATAAAGCATAGGAAAGAGCTTTTCAGTACTTATTTTCCAATCCTCTAGGAACGATACTCTACTCATTCACTTTATTACTTGATCGACTGGTGCACTTGCCATAGCTATAAATTAGCACGCATCAAGTTTTTGGCACCATTGCGGAGGATTGTGTCTAAAATAATATTAAAATTTTGATCCTAGCTTTACTTTAAAAATTTATTTTTAATTTTTATTATTTTTAAAAAAAATTGTTCAGTGCATGACACGTACTGGACATAGTAACTTACTATCTTTAGATCAGAAATTGAAAGAACCATTAGAAAGACTACAACAAGAGAGAAACATGGCAGCTGAAGATCCTAACGACATCAATCTAGGATTGGATATGGCGACCGAAGGACAGCATGAAGCTATTCGACCAGTACATCATCCATTAAATGATTACATCACACCATCTATAGCCGATGCAGCTTCGAGCATCAGGAGACCGTCTGTACGAGCAAACAACTTCGAAATAAAATCGACGATGATCCAGATGATTCAATCAACTGTCCAATTCAGTGGACACGTGCATGATGATCCGAATGCCCATATTTCTAATTTTCTTGAACTTTATGATACTTTTAAAATTAATGGGGTGTCGGATGATGCTATTAGATTAAGGTTATTTCCTTTCTCTTTATGGGACAAAGCTAAGAGTTGGCTTCATTCTCTTCCTGCAGGTTCTATCACAACTTGGGATGTCCTAGCCCAAAAATTCTTAGCCAAGTACTTTCCACCTTCCAAGACTGCTAAGATGCGCAACGATATCACTTCTTTTATGCAGATGGACATGGAGACACTATATGAGGCTTGGGAGCATTTCAAGGAACTGCTGAGGAGATGTCCACATCATCAACTACCCGTATGGCTTTAGGTACAAACTTTCTATAATGGTTTATCTCCTACTAATCGTTCTATGATTGATGCAGCAGTAGGAGGAACCATTAATCAAAAAATGGAGGAAGAAGCCTTCGATCTGATCGATGAGATGGCATCAAATAGCTATCAAGTGGCAGACAGAATGCATGATGCCAAAAAGACTAGCAGCTGTGCAGGGAGTAGATTGCGTGCCAACCTTACTAGCTGAAATTGCAGCCCTTAGAGCCAAAGTCAACAACTTAAAGGGAACAGCTATGCATATTCAGAGCATTACTTGTGACCTGTGTGGAGGAGGACACGATACGAGCAATTGCCAGACAGGTAATCCTTTTGCTAAAACAACTGATACAGCTAATTATATTGGTAATTTTTTTAGGCCGCAACAAAATAATCCCTACTCCAACACATACAATCAAGGGTGGAGGCAGCACCCAAATTTCTCATGGAGCAATCAAAATGCAGCACAACAGCCACCCCCGGGATTCCAAGTACCTAAAAAGAAGTCCAACATGGAAGAGCTGATGGTCAAATTTATGCAAAACCAAGAAGCAACTATAAAAAATTTGGAAGCCAAACTTAGGCAGGACCAAACAGCAGCAATTCGAAACTTGGAGATGCAAATAGGTCAAATGGCTAAGATAATCTCCGAGAGACCTCAAGGATCCTTGCCAAGCAATACGGAGACAAATCCAAGGGAGCAAGTCAATGCTATCACCCTAAGAAGTGGTACAAAGCTGGAGGAGCCACATCAGAAGAAAGAGACTGAAGAGCCAACTACAAATAAGGAACCATCAACTCAAATTCGTCAGTCACCAAAACAACCAGCAGATGGATGGTCTCCAGGTATACGATTTGCTGATCCAAATGTGAAGCCCTACGTGCCGCCACTACCATTCCCTAGAGAGACAAATACAGCATCCAGATAAGGAATTTTCTAACTTTTTTCAAAATTTTAAAGAATTTACATATTAATATTCCTTTTGTAGATGCTATTACTCAAATGCCCAGGTATGCCAAGTTTCTCAAAGAAATCTTAACAAATAAGAAAAAGCTGAAGGAGCATGAGAGAATAAATTTGAATGAAGAATGCTCAGCAATACTTCAAAATAAATTACCATAGAAGCTAAAAGATCCAGGGAGTTTTACTATCCCCTGCATTATTGGTGATTGTAGTTTTGATAAAGTTTTATGTGATTTAGGAGCAAGCATTAATCTCATGCCTTTTTTCTATTTTCAAGAAAGCTGGGTCTAGGAGAACCAAAGCCTACCACTATTACTCTTTAATTAGCCGACAGATCCATCAAATATCCAAGAGGTATAGTGGAGGATGTCTTGGTAAAGGTAAACAAGTTTATTTTTTTTTCTATTGATTTTATTGTTCTTGATATGGAAGAAGATTATGATGTACCCCTTATTTTAGGGAGACCCTTTTTAGCTACTGGAGGAGCTTTAATAGATGTTCAACAAGAAAAATTAATTCTTAGAGTCCAAGATGAACAAGTTACTTTTAATATTTTCAAAGATACTAAACATCCTGATGATAATCAAACTTATTTTCTAATTGATATTATTGACAATTCCATTATATGAGAATTCTGTAGAAAATAGGTTTGAGACTATAAAAGCGAGCAATGTCAAATTGAAAGAGGGACTCGATCAAACATGAAAGTATTCCAATTGAAGTGGCACCAGATTGATCCACTTTAGAACTCAAAGAAAGTCAAGCTGAAGACTATAAATCAGAACTACTAGATAGGTTGTTTCTTTTCTTTTTAGTTTTGATCATTTTTCTTTTTTTTTATTTTTAGTAATTTATTGTTGCTCTTTTACTGCTCTGGTGTGTATTTTCAATTTTGCAGAAAAATCAATGAGAAGCTCAAGCAAAATTTCAAAGCTCCAAAGAACCAGACTGAAACCAAATCAGGTGTATTCCTTCCTATCCTTTATTGCACCCTTTATTTTTCTTTCTCCTTTAAGACAATGTAGAATAAGTTAAAAAAAAAAAAAAAAAAAAACCATGTGTCAAGAAGAAAATCTTGAGCAAGATAAACTGGATAAGTGATAAAAGATAGAATTATTTGCTAATGAATGTAATGAGTTAAAGAAGTAGATTAGTTGGTCAACTTTTAGCAGCCTACTTAGGTCATTAAAAGATTATTAGCACTTTTTAATTGCACATGCACACTAACAAGGCAAAGTAGGTATTGATTATAAGGCCAACTGAGGATTCAATTATCACTGAAAATTGGTAATTAATATACATTCTAATCAAAGAAACTTGAATTTAAGGAAAGAGCTACCTGCCTATAAATAAAGTGCAAAAGATAGAGTATATGTGGATTGCCCAAAGCCTAGTAACTGGGATCTCTGCACCTAGGTCAAGTGTGAAAATTCACATGTAAAATGGTGAAGGAAAGGCCAGGATGCTCAGCACAAAAAAAAAAAAAAAAAAAAAAAAGAAAGGCAGTGTGAAAGCTACCTTAATTCATGAGTATAAAATTGAGAATGTATAGAAAATTGACCAAAATAGGTGATAAGAGAGGATACTTTTGTTCTTTTAATTTAATACTGAAATGCTAAAGTTAGTCATCACGAACACAAGTGCTATAGATCTTTGATGTACTCTAAGAAAGTTTTTAATTGTATTGACTGAAAAATTTGCTTCTGAAGCTCAATGCTTAGTTAGCAGTATTTTCTAAACTTTTTGACCTTTAATCCTAGATTTTATCTTGTGATGGATAATCTTATTGAAACATGGTATTAAATAAAACATTGCTAAGGGACTAGCAATGACTAAGTTGGGGGGTGTGATAAGTGGTAAAAATATACTAATAAAAGTATTAAATTATAAAATAAATTAATCTATTTTTTAGAAATTAATATTTTTATTAATCTTATGTAGGAAAGAAGGCCATCAATGTGAAGATCTTATTTTTTTGGTTCAGATGAAATAAATTTCAGGCAAAACGGACTTCAAACGAGTCCAAAATTGAATTTCAAAAAAAAAAAATCATCGACGCAATGCTGACGTCAGCATTTTTTGCGGCGCACGATGGACCATCTGGAGGGTATTTTGAGCATTTTACAATAAGAGGCGCGCTCTGATTGGCTGAAGAATGCGGTGGTCCATGCAACACCGGGCTCGTGCATGGTCCATGGAGGGCAATTTGGGAATTTTGGCTGATCCAACGGGCGGTATTCACTGAAATTCAATCGAATGGCCGAAAAGAGGGCACTGATGGACGGCATCCATAGCCCCCGATCGAGATCCAATGGCTGATATTCATCCCGAAGTTAAACTATAGATCAGAAGGCTTATTTCTAAGCGATCGGATGGCCCAGATTAAATCTAAAGGTTGATCCAACGGCTGGCATTAAATTCGACTTGATCTGGGTTATTTTAAGAGATTTTTAAGTGATTTTTGGACCGTTTGATTAACATCTAACGGTCAGAATTATCCAGATCTTAATTTGAGTTGTTTTGAGAGTCTTAAACCTAGTTTTTGATGGATTTTAGAGGGAAATCAAACTCTTTATCTATAAAAAGAGTTTGTTGTCATGAGAAAAAAAAATCAGAGAGAGAGAGACAGAGAGAGATGGGGAGAAAGAGAGAAATAGAAGGAGAGAGAGAAAGAGAGAGGAGAGAGATAAGAGTGATTTGTGAAAAATAAAAAAGATTTTTGATTTTTTTTGATTTCTTTCGACGATCAAGATATCGATCAAGGAGCCTCTTCTTCTTCACCAAGTTCTCCACATCAAGAGTAGCAGACAATCAATTTCAGCAATCAACCAGTCTAATTTCTCTATGCTTTTTATTTTATTTGCTATTTTTGAATTTGTTATCATGAACTAAATTTTATTTTACTAAGGCTAAGGTGTAGCCACTCTTTTGATGCAATATTCAGTATGATTTATTTTTAAATTTTATTCATGAGGAGTATATAAATCTGATCTTAATGCTTTTAGATTACTGGCCATCTTCTAATTGATCTGATGAACATAGATGTTACGGACCAAGTACATCTATGTTAATGCTTCTTGATTATATACCTTGTATTATGAATCAAATTAGAATTCATATGCATGCAGGAATTTTAGTGCGCTTTGGACGCAGCGTATTTTAATTAGAGGATTTCACAAAACTTAATGCATTAATATTTATTTAAATTACACCTGGACCAAAGGATAATTAATAAATATTAATAGTTTTGCTATGCTTGGACCAAAGGATAGTGAATAAATTAGGAGACTCCACCGTCACATGAAATAAAATTAATCTAAAAACCTAAATATTGTATTGACTGAGTTGGTGAACCGATTGCCTTAGTAATCCATTGCTCTTGAGTTTAAAATCCTAATAATTTATACTCTCTATATTTTCTTAAATTTTTTTTTTAATTATTTTTTTTATTTTGTTCTTTAATTTTTTATTCTCATAAATCGATCTTCTAAATAAAGCATAGGAAAGAGCTTTTCAGTACTTATTTCCAATCCTCTAGGGACGATACTCTACTCATTTACTTTATTACTTGATCGACTGGTGCACTTGCCATAGCTATAAATTAGCATGCATCAGAGTGTAGAGATAACTCTCTTGATAGAAGACTTCAGGTTGGATATTGTAGCCTTAGTCGACTCTGGAGCAGACTCAAACTGTATTCAAGAAGGGTTAATTCCCATAAATTTTTTTGAAAAAATCAAAAAAAAACTGATCACAATGAATGGTTCAGATCTCAAAACCAAATACAAACTTTTAAATGCCCTAGTTTGCAACAATAATGTCTGTATGAAGACCCCCTTCATACTTGTCAAAGATCTAAGCCAAATGGTGATCTTAGGAATATCTTTTCTCAACATGATCAAACTCTTCTATGTAGACGAAGAAGGAATTAAAGCAAAATTTTTAGGTCAAGACCCATTCTTTCAATTCATCCATCCATCCTTTTACAAAATCCTTCAACTCCTTAAGAATAGTTATGTGAACTTGATTCAAAGAAAACAAAAATGATTAGAATATCTTGAGGAAGAAATCAATTTCAAAAGAATTAAAGATTAGCTTCAAATAAAGTAAATCAAAAACAAAATCTAAGCCTTTAGGAAAATCCTGATTAAACAAAATTGTTTAGTCTTATCCAATGCCTTCTGGGCTAGAAAAAGATATATTGTGGACCTTCCCTATGAGAATAGTTTCAATGAGAAACAGATACCCACTAAGGCATGGCCCGTTGAAATGAATACCCAAGTCTTAGAACATTGCAAAAAAGAAATTGAATCCCTATTGGACAAAAAACTTATTAGACCTAGCAGATCTTCCTGGTCTTATGCTGCCTTCTATGTTCAGAAGAGAGCAGAGATAGAAAGAGGAGTCTCTAGGCTAGTAATCAATTACAAACCTTTAAACACAGCCTTGAAATGGATAAGATACCCAATACCAAACAAGAGAGACCTATTAACCAGGATCACAAAAGCCAAAATATTTTCAAAATTTGATCTCAAATCGGGATTCTATCAAATCCAAATAAGTAAAAAGGATAGGTACAAGACTGCCTTTACTATCCCTTTTGGTCAGTATGTTATACCATTCGGCCTAAAAAATGCTCCCTCAGAATTTCAATGGATCATCAATGAGATTTTTACTCCTTACACCAAATTTATCATAACCTACATTGATGATATCTTTGTATTCTTTGAGATAATTGACCAACATTTCAAACATCTTAAAATTTTTCCCGATGAAATCACTAGGAATGGCCTAGTTCTTCTAGAAACCAAAATGGATCTTTTCAAAACTCAAATTAGATTCCTAGGTTATGAAATAAACCAGGAAACCACAAAACCTATCCAAAATTTAATAATCAAAAAAGAAAATTCACCAATTGCTTTAAAGTTTCAAATTTTTTAGCTTGTAAAATCTATTTTGAAAAAGGACCTATCTCCAAAATAGATTTTCTAAAAATTGCACATAATTTTCAAGTTTTATATTTTTAAATTCCCTATGATTTTCTTAATCACTTCCAGATGGCCTCTGCAAAAAAGCCATCATTCCAAAAGTCTACCCTCAAGCATTCCAATTCACCAAAAGAAAATTAGCAAATTCTCTCCAATCCTTCTTTTTCAATCTCTACAAATAAGTTTGCAGTACTCTCTCAAGAAGAAGATACTGACCAGGATACTTCACAAGAAATACAACTGGCTCCTTCAAGAGAAGCATCACCACAGTTGTAACAAGCAGGCTCAATCTCTGGAAGACAGTTCAAAAAAGTCTACCACCTAAAATCTAAGATATCATCCTCAGCAAGGCAGCCCAAACCAATGAAGACAAAGAGCTATTCAAAACCCTCTCCAGGTACACTATAATTTAATGGTGTTCCTGTCCAAAACTTTCAATACCTAATATCAACAGAAGTAGCAATAAAGAAAAATAAGTGCCTTTTACAAAGGACTTGTTGGGATAGCAACAGTCGATTCTACTTGCTCCACTCGTATGTTCTCAGGTGTTGTCTCTATTATTTTACTTCAAGCAAAAAGACATTGGAGACGATTGACAATAAGGATTTATGGTGAATTTGAAGAAAGCAAAATGATGACTATTGTCTATCCATTTTCAAATCTATGACATCCACCTATCATAGGAAGATGACTGCTTCTGGTCAACCCAAGCAGAATTTAGGGGAGACCCTATCCAAAACCTCAATCAAGAATAATACATGATCGACAACTATGTTCACGTCTATAGAATGGCCAACGCTCTGAAGTATTAGAAGTGCTGGATAGATGGAAGGATATGGACAACAACAAGTTTACCAATTACAGTTCCCAATAAAGAAGAAGGTACATGGGATATCATTCTCAAGCTAAAAAAACTACCCCTGAAAAGTTCAATATGAGTTACAATACCCCAAAAGAAGTATCCAAAGGCAACTTCATGAAGCATGGCAAAGAAACATCATGAAGCAATCGTCAAAAAGAAAAAAGAAGAAAAAAAATGCAAAAAGAGAAAGACAAAGAAAAAACTCTTTCTGCTAACACTCTACCAATCCAATGATAGAAAAAACTTTTCTTTCGCAGGTATAAAGTCCAATCTAGCAAAATGATCAGCAAAACAAAGATGCCAATTCCATCAACTCAATAGTAGGCAAAGCAGAAATGCTCTGCTATCAAATCAAGCAGTCAAATCAGACTACATGAAGCTTCCTCAGCAAGCTTCACCAACAACTCCCAAAGATAGCTATAAATAGCCATCATTGGAGTCTCCTTCAGAAACTAGAAGAAGATGAGAAAATTACCCATTCTCCTTCCCTTTCAAAGCAAGGGTGTTCCTTTAAGCAATGGTTCATTTCCGACACTCTAGTCCTGACCTTAGCCATAACAGGAGACACCACCACCAGAGGCAACACCACTACCACCACCACATCCACCTTAGACTTGACCCAATTCCTCCGTGTCCAATTACCATCATCCTCCAAATCCCAAGAACAAAAACCACCCAGGTTCAACCTCAAGCTCATACTCCAACTCCAACCCAAAGCACCCGAGTCATCAGGACAACAAACAACTAAGCAATTGACCCTACTCAGCCAGCAAGATCACCTAATCAGCAAACCCCTGCACCAGATGCAGCACCAACTCAAAATGTAGAAGATCAAAATAGCCCCTCAACCAATCAAGCTAATTATAGGATAGCCCAAAGAATGCCTCTACAAGGTCAACAGTACTGCCCAATCAACATCAAGTCTGACCATAGTTCATCAAGATCATTGTTGGCTCCACCCCAAGCTCCACCTCAAGCACCACCAGCTTTGATGATGCTTGAAGAAGCCTGCAGGCATCTTAGATGTGCATCTTAAAAGCCAGATTGCCTGATATTTGTAATAAACTTCTAAGAGTAATTTTATAATTTTGACTATAAATTAATAAAAAAATTATTTTCTATCATAGTATGTATTTAAAGTATCTGTGATACATCCTTTGAGTTAATAGTAATGATAATTTATATTTTCAAGAGTTAAAAATTTAAGACATGAATTTTCATAATTAACTCAAAAACTACTTTCGATCATAGGATCATCATAAGGATAGTGATCGATTCGGAAGATTGGTATACGATCGCTTCTCTAGGATTGATGAGTCTTAAGTCTATGGTGTAGAGATGCTGGAGTGAGAGTATAGGTACTCGTTAAAGAATGAGAGCACTGAGCGTAACCACCTCGAGTAGTTATAAGAAAGTCTACCTTCTCATCGATGATTGGCTTGATGCTGTAGTGGTGTATCTGGTTCTTTGATCTGAGGTGCATCGACAGTTCATCTTGAGGGTATTATAGTTTGATTATACCATAACTCAATCTCCTAGCCATTCAGAATCTTGAGGTGTATGTTGGCTATAGCATGTTCATTGTAGGAATTGGATTGCATCAATAGAGGATCTATCTATCTCGGTAGATGAGGAGTAGGCCTATGATAATCATGAGGTTGAGTCCTTAAGCCCATGGCCATGGCAGAGTGAAGATGATAGAAAGAGTTTCTATTAAGATTTCACTTTGAACTCGAATTGAATGATTAATTCATATGATAGATGTTGGGTTTGACGAGTTTACCTTAACCCTAATCCTATCGAAGCTCAAGATAGAAGAATCCAATCACACAGGTAGCTGCACCAAAATGTTCACTTTTAGTTCTGATGGATTGCCACCATATACTGTTAGGTGTCACTAATGGATTTTGAGAGTAATTAGAATGATTTTGATGATCGACCATTCTAATTGTATGAATCAAAAAAGTTTTGATCCATCGAAAGGTGTTTCGATGATGTCGATGATAGAGATCGTGACATGTCTCATTACCATATAGAACTGAATCTAACTTGATCATACAAATAAGAATTTAGATCTAGATGTCATCAATTGAGCTAATCCAATTTGATTGATTTGGATTAGATCCAATCAGGTTCAAGATAATCGTGCTAACACATGATTGAGCCTGGCTTTCTCCTTCTGTAATCTTTCTGCTTCATCACAATCGAGTCAAATTTGATTTAACTCATTCGTATATTTTGAATGAGTTTATTTTTATCTGACTAGAACTAGTTCAGGGTAGATTAATTATTGAAATTAAATCCATTCCTAGTATAATTGGACTAGGATCAAAAGTTGACCTATTTGAGAGAATTGAGGATCATCTGATTAGATGCTTCTAAAAAATTTTTTAGAAATCATTTTGCTTTGATTTTTGGATATATGATAGGACTTGAGAAATGCTATGGGTATGCCAAATTTTGTGATTTTTGGTGGTGGTTTGACTAGATTTTTTATAGAATCTAATTTGGATCAAACTCTTGAGGGAAGAGTTCTAGGCGCAATGAACTCTTCCTTATCTACTCATGTCGCCCACTTTTTGAATCATTTTTGGTGACAAAACTAAATAAGATCTGGTGGTTTTATATGAAGAATAAGTCCTAGAGTCCCAAAGATAAAATAAATTGGTTATTTGGTCAAAGAGGGACTCTATGTGGCATTAGGATTAAAATCCTTTCTTACGCCAAAGAGCATTGATCGCATAAAATTTATTTCCATGCCCGAGTACTGTTGCCCATACCATATCCCATGCCCCCTCTATCCTCTCTCTTTCTCTTTTCTACACACCTAAAAAGTTAGGCACAAATCAGAGATAAAAGTCCAAGTATTTTGGCACAAGATTCAAGTTCTATGCGACGGTATTCGTGGGACGGATGGACTGCCTTCAAAAATTATTTTGAAGGATCATAGATCAGATTCAGATCTAATCTTTGGAAGAGAGATTTGCGAGGAGAAGATGTTTAGATCCTATCCAAGTGGATATAGGTAGAGGTCAGGCATGTGCATGGCTCCTTTCAGAACCTCAGGAATAATCAGGATCATCGTAGGATAATTAGATTATCCAATCAGATACTTAAAATTAAATATGATTTAATTTTATTTTAATTTTTAATATCAGATTACCATGATCAGATCTGAGAACTCTTAGATATGATTGGATTATAAAAATTTTTGTAGAAAATTCTACCTTAGATCAGATCAGATCTGGATGATCCTACGGTGAAAAATCAGATTTTCCTTCAGCCAGGCCATGCCCACCCACTCCTCTGGAGTTAGATCCAATAAAACTAATGGACCCAACCAAGCCACCAGGCAACTAGGATTGAGTCATCAAATCAAAACAACAAGTTTCACCAGAAGCCCTTGGTTTTACCTTTATAGTAAAACCACCAAGAAGCCCATAGTTTTCCAAAAGCCTGTGGTTTTGCAAAACAACTGGCGAGAATCTATGGTCTTGCAAAACAACTGGCGAGAATCTATGGTCTCACAAAACAACCAAAAGAAGCCTATGGTTTGTACCCCTAGTTTCATCAAAATAGCTGGCGCCCGTGGTTTTCTACCCATGATTTTTCACACCTAAAGTACTCTAAGAATGACAACATCAAATCATGCTTCCTCGAACTTAGGAGAAGTTGAAGTCCGCTAAGCCAACTCAAGCTCTATAAAAGATGAAGAGGGCATTTGGAAGAGGCAGAACGAAAATCACTTGGAAGAGCCTTGACAAGCTCTACCACCCTCTCCTTCCTTCTTCTCCTCTCTTGTATTTTCAAATTTCTTTCAAGTCTTGTAAACAAGTCTAAGTTTTCAAGTCTTCAAGCTTTGTAATCAAGTCTTCAAGCTTCAAGCTTTCAAGCCTTCAAGTCTTCCACTGTGTATGCAAATCTTCAAGCTTCAATAAAGTAAATCTTTTCTCAAAAAAAAAAAGAAGCTTTTCTCAAAACTTTTATTGTTTATGTTTTTCGCTTTTAGTTTCCCATGCATGCATGCATTCTAATTAATATACCAAAATAAATAAGCAAGTAGCAGACCCTGGTGTAGCGAGTGGTATTAGAGCCTAACCCTTCTTTCCGTTGGGGGGAAGGGAGTAAATAGAGTAGTTTTTGTATAGGTCATCTCATGTTTTATTTTTGCATCTGCTTCTAGCATTCTATGTTCTTAGTGGTGGATTCATTTTGGGTTATGTACTAGGTAGCAGCAAGGTTAGAAATAGCATTTTTTCTAAAGGAAGTAAGTCCCGTAACTCCCGCTTTGAGGGCTAGGAGAGTCGTGTTTAGGGCAAAGGGTAGTTAGTCATATTTGGAAGAACAAGCTATTCTTTCTGGCGTGGCATTGCTAGTTACCAAGTGGCATAGTACTTATCCAGAGTGACACTAGGACTTAGACTACTACTAGTAGGTTAGAAACAGATATGAGTTTTCTATCCAGAAATTCCTTTTCTTCTTCCTCTTCCTATGGAGAAGGTACAAGCAAGGGAACCATTGAAAAAACCCCAATTCTCTATGACCCCTCAAAAGTTGTTATCCCAAAAATCCCTCTCAAGTCAATCTAGCTACAAAACCAACTAGTTGATACTAGACTCAAGAATCAAAATGATAGAAAAAATCCATTTAATCTCAAAAGATCATGAGTTGATTCCATCTAGCTCTAGGTTCACCCCTATGGATATTCCATCTACAGCAGGCTTTGCTCCTTCATGAGAAAGCTGCTTTGTAGATATAAATCTATCAGAGGTAGATTCATAAACATCAATTCCCAAATTATCCTATTGTGAACAGGCTGAGTCTCCTAACATGAGCCCAACCTATTTCCAAATAGACCTAGAAATCAATATAATTCAAGCTGAGTTTGTCTTAGACAAGGACCTCCTTAGAAGAGACTTTAACTCATACTGCAACCAAATCAAAAGAGATGAATTCTTCAAAAATTATGATGAAAATCAAAGAGTTGAATTAAGGACCAAGTGGTATGATTTCATGCATTCAATCAAGGACCACATAGATTTCTTTGAATGGTATGAGATGCATGCCAGACCAAAACAAATAGACATGATGCAACCAAAATGCCTAGTTGAAACTTACCCTCCTTCCCAAGAGGACAGAACCCAAACCAAAGGAGACCTAGAAAATGGAGATTTTCTAGGAGAAATCAATAAAAGACTTCAAGGACTGAAAACCCCTAAAAATTACAAAAAAGGACTAGAAGACAGAAACCTTCTAGGAGAAATCAACAAAAAACTTAAAGCCTCGGAGTTAACTTACTCTGCCTTAGATATGCCTAAGACCTCCAAAGAGAGGAAATCAATAGCTATCCTAGACCAAGAAAGTGATACTTCCAATTAAGCATCCCAAGCTTTTGGGCCAGACTCTAACACAGACCAGAGCTTAGAACTTGACCCAGACTACTTATTTCCAAACTTCGAATTTGACCCAAATCAAAATCTCTAAATCCATAAGGTTAACTAGACCGGACCTTCTAGACCATATGGACTTGATCCTCAAAACCCATATTGGCCTAGACCAACTATGTCTGAAATAGGCCTTGAAGAAAGTCCCATTCAACAAAACCAATATTCTGCCTAAGCCATCTATGAATGGAACATAGACAGACAAACAAAATGCAAAATCCTCAAAATACTCAAAGAAATGACCATGGTAGCAACCGCCTACAGAACCAAGAGTAGAGCTCAAGACCAAATCATAGTTGCAGCCCTTATGTTAGGATTTATCGATCAACTCAAACATTGGTGGGATTTCTTCTCATCGACGAAGAAAATCACTAAATAATGATCACTGTCAAAAGAAATACTGACTGCCAACCTATCAGGGATGAGAATGGAAATGAAATCTAGGATGCAGTTTCTATCCTCATCTTTGCAATCACCAAATACTTCATAGGAGATCCTTCAAAATTCAGAGACTGAACATCTGAAATCCTAACAAATCTTAAATGCAAAAAACTTCAAGATTTCAAATGATATAAAGACATCTTCCTAATAAGAGTCTTAACTAGAGACGATTGTAATCAGCCCTTCTGGAAAGAGAAATTCTTAGCAGGGTTACCAACAGTCCTCTCTAAAAAAATTAGAACCAAGCTTAGAATCCAAAACAATGATAGGATTCCATACGAAAACTTAACATATAGAGACCTAATAAGCATAATCAATGAAGAAGGTATAAACTTTTGCATAGAATTAAGGCTCAAACATCAACTTAAAAAAGAATGAATAACAAGCAAAAAAGAGCTAGGAGGTTTCTGCGAGCAATTCGGTCTTCCTCTTATTCAAACTCAAATTAAATACCACAAGAAACATAAAATATGCAAACAGTGTCAAAAAAAGCCACCTAAGCCACCTTGGAAATCTCAAAGTACTTATAAATCAAAACCCAAGTATAAAAAAACATCTTACAAAACTCAAATACTCAAGACAAAATAAAACCTCTCATCAAAAAAGAAAAACCCTCAAATCCTCTTATTTATTATAGATGCAGTAAACCTAGACACTTTAGTTCAGACTGCAAAATAAAATTCAAAATTAACAACATTAAACTAGATAAATCAAATCTTCTAGATTCAATCAAACAAAATCTCAAAACTTTTTTGTTAAACTCAGATGCAAGTTCTTCTGACTTTGAAACTCAAATTTTAGAATTATCAGAAGGAGAAATCAGTGTTATAACAAGAGAACAAGATGTTTGATTAGATTTTATTGATAAATTAACAGACCCTGAACTTCAAAAATAATATGTAAACAAATTAAAAGACTCTTTAACAAAAGAAAATGAAGAAGTCTAAACCTATAATCTAAGCAACATCCTTAAAATATTTGAACCTAAGCAAATGAAAGAAGTCACAATCGAAGATCTTCAAAAAAAAATAAATGAGCTCAAAAAAGAAATAAACCAAATAAAAATCCAACTAGAAAAAATCAAAGAGAAAGAACCAATCAAAGAAATTGATGACCTCGAGATTCCTACCTTTGTCAAAGTTATCTCTCAGCTTACAATTCAAAAATGGAGTATAGAGACAACCGTCCTGATAGAAGACTTCAGATTAGACACTGTAGCCTTAGTCAACTCAGGAGCAGACTCAAATTGCATTCAAGAAGGATTAGTTCCTACAAAATTTTTTGAAAAAACCAAAGAAAAATTGGCCACAGCTAGTGGTTTGGATCTCAAAATTAAATACAAACTTTCAAATGTCCTAGTTTGCAATAACAATGTCTGTATGAAGACCCACTTCATACTAGTCAAAGATCTAAATCAAATGGTGATCCTAGGAACACCTTTTCTCAATATGATCAAATCCTTCTATGTAGATGAAGAAGGAATCAAAGCAAAATTCTTAGGTCAAGACATATTTTTCCAATTCATCCATCCATCTTTTTATAAAATCTTTCAACACCTTAAGAATAATTCTGTGAACCTGATCCAAAGGAAACAAAAACAATTAGAATATCTTAAGGAAGAAATCAATTTCAAAAGAATTGATGATCAGCTTCAAACAAAACAAATAAAAAATGGAATCCAAACCTTTAGGAAAATCTTGATCAAGCAAAATTATTCTGACCTACACAATGCCTCTGCGCTAGGAAGAGACACATAGTGGACCTTCCTTATGAAAGCAGTTTTGATGAGAAATTGATATCCACTAAGGCAAGATCCATTCAAATGAATACCCAAGTCATAGAACATTGCAAGAAAGAAATCCAATTCCTATTAGACAGAAAACTTATTAGACCTAGCAGATCCTCCTGGTCTTGTACTGCCTTCTATGTTCAGAAGAGAGCAGAGATAGAAAGAGGAGTCCCAAGGCTAGTAATCAATTACAAACCCTTAAACACTACTTTGAAGTGGATACGGTATCCAATACCAAACAAAAAAGATCTGTTAACTAGAATCACAAAAGCCAAAATATTCTCAAAATTTGACCTTAAATTTGGATTCTAGCAAATCCAAATAAGTAAAAAGGTTAGGTACAAAACTACATTCACTGTCCTTTTTAGCCAGTATGAATGGAATGTCATGCCATTCGGCCTAAAAAATGCTCTCTTAGAATTTCAATGGATCATCAATGAGATTTTTACCCCCTATACCAAGTTTTTCATAACCTACATTGTTAATATCCTTGTATTCTCTGAGACAATTGATCAACATTTCAAACATCTTGAAACCTTTTCCTATAAAATTACTAGGAATGGCCTAGTCCTTTCAGAAACCAAAATGGATCTCTTTAAGACACAAATCAGGTTCCTAGGATATAAGATAATTCAAGGAACCACAAAATCCATCCAAAAGTCTTTAGAATTTGCCTCAAAGTTTCTAGACCAAATTCTAGAGAAAAAATAGCTTCAAAGATTCTTAGGTAGCCTTAACTATGTTGCAGACTACTATAAGAACCTAAAACCCATAATAAAACCATTATATGACCATCTCAAAAAGAATCCTCCTCAGTGGAGAGGCAAGCAAACTCAAGCTGTAAAAACCATCAAAAGCCAAATTAAGGAATTACCCTGCCTAAACCTTTTTGATCCAAGTCTTCCCAAAATCATGGAAATGGATGCTTCAGACATAGGTTATGGAGGAATCCCAAAACAAATGGGAGACAAAAGAGAAGAACTAGTCCAATACCATTCTGGCATCTGGAATGATACCCAAAGAAAATACTTAACAATCAAGAAAGAAGTTTTATCAGTTATTTTATGTCTTAAAATTCTAAAGTAAACTTTTAAATCAAAAGTTTTTACTCCGAATTGATTACCAGTCTGCAAAATTCATTTTGGAAAAAGATGTTAAAAATTTAGTTTCAAAACAAGTTTTTGCAAGATGGCAAGCTATCCTTTTGATTGTCGATTTTCAAATTGAATTCAAGAGAGGGAAAGACAATTCCCTTCCTAACTTCCTCTCTCAGGAATTTTTATAGGGCAACTCTTAATGGCCCCGAAAAAACAAGCCTCCTCATCCTCCTCCCAAAACCCTCCTCCTAAAAACTCAATACCTCGAACATGGTTCGAAATTGTTTCCCAGGAAGAAATCCAAAAGAAGTAACCTTTTGATTCAAACACAGGCGATTATCGCAAAATCAATAAGCAAGCTAATAGAAGTTGTTCAAAAAATGCCATTACTAGAGGTGAAACACTCTGTACAACTGGTACCGTTCAAGGACAAAAAAGGTAAGACTATCATTGGATTTTTTGATCCAACCCTCATTCAATCCAAAACCTCCAAAAAAACCAATAACCCAGTACTTTGATAAAAATACCCTTCAATCAATTATTGTGATTGAAGATGAATTCGCCTCAGGGGACCCAAAGTCAATAGCCCAAACTATATTTTTTGAGGGATGACAATACCAACCCAAAGACCCCTACAAAGACCAAGCATGGTTTGAGACTGTTCTCTTAGACATCAATTTCATCCTTATCAAATACTATTTGGATGAATCCAACCCCCAAATCTACACCCATTCCATACTTCAAATTCTCAAAGTTCTTACTCCAACTGATTGGGATGATAGCCCCTCCAACTACAAAAAATTAACCACTCAAAACTATTCACCATAATATTATAACTACTAGGACTATATGACAGCCTGGTATAATTGAAGGAAAATCCTAATTTTTCGGACCAGGTTCGTTCAGATTTGATCAGATCAAGAGATATATTTCAAAATTTTTTTTCTTTGATCTAGATCAGATCTGGGATGTTTCAGATCTGATTATTATTATTTTAAAAATTAAATAAAATCTAGATAAATTAAATTAAATTTAATTTACCTTGATATGGGTAATCCTATTACCCATTGATGATCCTGTATGCAGCGGAAGGTTCTGGATCTAGCTACGCAAGTGCCTGGCCTCTATCGGTATCCACTTGGGTTGGATCTGGAGATCCTCTTCTTCTTTATCACGTCTCCAAAAATTAGATCTGGATTTGATCTAGAGGATTTTCAAAACTTCTTTTGAAGATCAGCAGTCGTCCTTTGCAGCAGTGCAGCCTTCTAGCTTTCAGTCGCCTTTCTTTGATCTGGATCGCACCAACCAAAAATCCAAAACTCCTTTTGGACATGGAGAGGAAAGGGAGAAGGTGGTTTGGCATGGAGGAAGAGGGGAGAGGCAGCCTTGGGGCATGGGAAATTGTAATTCAATCATACTTTGAGTTGGGCGCAGGGTCTTATTTATAGACTAAGCATGATCCAACTCCTCTTCTTCCCAACCAATCACAACCCTTTGTGAAATCAGATCTAAATCTGATTGGTGGGAATAGAGTCCCCTGGATTCCTCCTTAGAGGGTGCCTAAGATCAATCAAAGTTGGTTCTTAGGAGAACTCTAATTGAAATCCAAAAAGGAGATGGAGTCCCTGTCCAACAGGGACTCCTAGGCGCCTCCAACTTGGGCACACGCCAAGGGTGGCATGCGCCCTCTTCCTTGCCTAGGTTTCTGGTAGGGGGACAGGCCCCCACTAGCTCTCCAATAGGTGCATGACATGTGGTCAAAAGTCAAAGTGTCAGTGGTCAACATTTGACCAGTCAAAGGTAGACTTTTGACCAAAGTCAAAGAACAAGAAATGGTAGGTGACCAAAAATGGTAGGTAATGTCTTACAAAATAAGACAACCTTTTCTGACTTGGACAACCTCCAGTCAGACCATATGAAGGTCTCTAATTGAGTACAAACTCCTTTGGCTTAGTCAGGACAACTTATTTATGATAGCAAAAGAAGAATGTTAGGTTTAATCGAGTGCTAGCACGATTTTCTTGAACCTAATTGAATCTCATTCGGATCAATTGAATTGGATCAGTTCAATTGATGATCACCAGATTCAAATCCTTATTTGTGTGATCCAGTTAGGTTCAGTTCTGTATGGTAATGGGATATGTCATGATCTCTATCATCGACATCATCGAAACTCCTTTCGATGGATCAGAACTCTTCTGATTCGAACAGTTAGAATGATCGATCATCTAAATCATTCTAATTGCTCCTAAAATCCACCAGTGACACCTAGCAGTATATGGTGGCAACCCATCAGAGCTGAATGTGAACCTCTTAGTGCAGCTACCTATGTGATTAAGTCCTCTTCAGATTAGAATTGTAGCCTTAGTCGACTCAGGAGTCAGACTCAAATTGCATTCAAGAAGGATTGAGTTCCTACAAAAATTTTTTGAAAAAACCAAAGAAAAATGGCCATCAGCTAGTGGTTCTGGATCTCAAAATCTAAATACAAACTTTTAAATGTCCTAGTTTGCAATAACAATGTCTGTATAAGCTTCATACTAGTCAAAGATCTAAATCAAAATGGTGATCTAGGAACACCTTTTCTCAATATGATCAAATCCTTCTATGTAGATGAAGAAGGAATCAAAGCAAAATTTCTTAGGTCAGTACATATTCTTTCCAATTCATCCTCCTCTTTTTATAAAATTCTTTCAACTACCTTAAGAATATTCTTGAATTTGATTCAAAGAAACAAAACAATTAGAATATCTTAAGAAAGCAAATCAATTTCAAAAAGAATTGAATGATTCAGTTTCAAACAAAACAAATAAAAAATAATCCAAACCTTTAGGAAATCCTTGATCAAAGCAAATTATTTTGTCCTACTCAATGCCTGTGGCTTAGGAAGAACACATAGTGGACCTTCCTTATGAAAAGCAGTTTGATGAGAAATTGATATCCACTAAGCAAGCCATTCAAATAATACCAAGTCTTAGAAATTGCAAAAAAGAAATTCAATTCTATTAGAAAAAATTATTAGACCTAGCAGATCCCCTGGTCTTGTTGCCTTCTATGTTCAGAAGAGAGCAGAGATAGAAAGAGGAGTCCCAAGCTAGTAATCAATATTAAAACCTTAAACACTCTTGAAGTGGATATATCCATACCAAACAAAAAAGATCTATTAAAACAGAACAAAAAGTCAAAATATTTCAAATTTGACTCTAAATTGATTTGGCAAATCCAAATAAGTAAAAGGTTAGGTACAAAACTGACTTCACTGTCCTTTTTGCCAGATGATGATGTCAGCCATTCGGCCTAAAATGCTCTCTTAGAATTTCAAGGATCATCAATGAGATTTTTACCCCTACTAAAGTTTTTTTAACCTAATTGTTAATATCCTTGTTCTCTGAGACAATTGATCAACATTTCAAACATCTTGAAACTTTCCCTAATGAAATCACTAGGAATGGCCTAGTCCTTTCAGAAACCAAAATGGATCTCTTTAAGACCAAATCAGTTTTCCTAGGATATAAGATAAATTCAAGGAACCACAAAATCCATCCAAAAGTCTTTAGAATTTGCCTCAAGTTTCTAGACCAAATTCTAAGAGAAAAATAGCCTTCAAAGATTGTTAGGTAGCTTAACTATGTTGCAGACTCTACTTAAGAACCTAAAACCCATATAAAACCATTATATGACCATCTCAAAAGAATCCTCCTCAGTGGAGAGGCAAGCAAACTCAAGCGTTAAAAAACCATCAAAGCCAAATTAAGGAATTACCTGCCTAAACCTTGTTTGATCCAAGTCTTCCCAAAATCATGGAAATGGATGGCTTCAGACATAGGTTATGAGCTCTAGGTTCACCTCCATAGGTATTCCATCTGCTGCAGGCTTTGCTCCTTTCCAAGAGAGAGCTGCTCTATAGATATAAACCTAATAGAGGTAGATTCAAAAACATCAATTTCTAAATCATCCTATTGTGAATAGGTTGAGTCCCCTAACCTAAGCCCAACTTATTCCCAAATGGATCCAAAAATCAATATAATTCAAGTTGAGTTTGTCTTAGACAAGGACCTCCTTAGAAGAGACTTTAACTCATACCACAATCAAACCAAAAGAGATGAATTCCTCAAAAATTATGATGAAAATCAAAGAGTTGAATTAAGGACCAAGTGGTATGATTTCATGTATTCAATCAAGGACCACATAGGTTTCTTTGAATGGTATGAGATGCATGCCAGACCAAAACAAATAGACATGATGCAACCAAAAGGCCTAGTTGAAACTTACCCTCCTTCCCAAGAGGATGAAACCCAAACCAAAGGAGGCCTAAAAGATGAAGATTTTCTAGGAGAAATCTATAAAAGACTTCAAGCACTGAAAACCCCTAAAAAATACAAAAAAGGACTAGAAGATAGAAACTTTCTAGGAGAAATCAACAAAAGACTTCAAGCCCTGGAGTTAACTTACTCTTCCTTGGATATGCCTAAGACCTCCAAAGAGAGGAAATCAATAGCTATCCTAGACCAGGAAAGTGATACTTTTAGTCAAATATCCCAAGCTTCTGAGCCAGACTCTAACACAGACCAAAGCCTAGAGCCTGATCCAGATTATCTATTTCCAAACTTTGAATTTGACCTAAATCAAGATCTTGATCCAAACCAAAATCTCCAAATCCATAAGGTTAACTAGACCAGTCCTTCTAGACCATATGGACCTGATCCTCAAAACCCATCTCGGCCTAGACCGACCATGCTGACATGGGCCTTGAAGAAAGACCCATTCAACAAAACCTAATATTCTGCCCAAGCTATCTATAAAATGGAAGACAGATGGACAAACAGAATACAAAATCCTCAAAATACTCTCAAGAAGATGATCATGGTAGCAATTGCCTACAGAACTAAGAATAGAGCTCAAGGACCAAGTCATAGTTGTAGCCCTTATCTCAGGTTTTATCAATCAACTCAAAGTTTTGGTAGGATTTTCTTCTCACCGATGAAGAAAATCACCAAATAATGATAGTTGTCAAAAGAAATGCTGATGGCCAACCCATCAGGGATGAGAAGTGAAAATGAAATTCTAGGATGCAAGTTTTCATCCATCATCTTTGCAATCACCAAACACTTCATAGGAGATCCTTGAAAATTCAAGAGATCTGAACCTCTAAAATCCTAACAAATCTTAAGATGCTAAAAACTTCAAGATTTCAAAATGGTATAAAGACATGTCTTCCTAACAAGAGTCTTAACCAGAGATACAATTGTAACTAGCCCTTCTGGAAAGAGAAATTCTCAACAAGGTTACCAACAGTCTTCTCTGAAAAAATTAGAACCAAGCTTAGAAATCCAAAATAATTGTAGGATCTTCATATGAGAATTTAATATACGGAGACCTAATAAGCACAATCAATGAAGAAGTTTTAAACCTTTGCATAGAATTAAGGCTCAAACATCCACTTAAAAAAGAACAAAAAACATGCAACAAAGAGCTAGGAGGTTTCTGCGAGCAATTCGGGCTTCCTCCTAGTCAAACACAAATTAAACACCATAAGAAATATAAAATATGCAAATAGTGTCATAAGAAGCCACCTAAGCCACCTTGGAAACCTCAAAGCACTTATAAACCAAAACCCAAGTATAAGAAAACATGTCTTACAAAACTCAAACACCCAAAGACAAAATAAAAACCTCTCATCAAAAAATGAGAAATCCTCAAATCCTCCCATCTATTATAGATAGCAGCAAACCTGGATCACTTCAGTTCAGATTGTGAAATGAAATTGAAGATCAACAATATTGAACTAGATGAATCAAATCTTCTAGATTCAATCAAACAAAATCTCAAAACTCTTTTGGTTAAACTCAGATGCAAGTTCTTCTGACTCTGAAACTCAAAGTTCAGAATCATCAGAAGAAGAAATCTGTGTTATAACAAGAGAACAAGATCTTCTGTTAGACTTTATTGATAAACTAACAAATCCTGAACTTCAAAAACAATACCTAAATAAATTAAAAGACTCTTTAACAAAAGAAAATGAAGAAGTCCAAATCTATAATCTAAGCAACATCCTCAAAAGATTTGAACCTAAGAAAAAGAAAGAAGTCACAATCCAAGATCTTCAAAAAGAAATAAATGAGCTCAAAAAATAAATAAATAAATAAAAACCCAACTAGAAAAAATCAAAGAGAAAGAACCAATCAAAGAAACTGATGATCTCGAGATTCCTACTTTTGTTCGAAGTCATTCTCTCAGCTCATAATTCAAAAATAGAGTGTAGAGATAACTCTCCTGATAGAAGACTTTCAGATTAGACACTATAGCCTTAATCGACTCAAGGAGTATACTCAAATTGCATTCAAGAAAGGATTGATTCCTATAAAATTTTGCAAAAAATCAAAGAAAAACTGACCACAACCAGTGGTTTCAGATCTCAAAATCGAATACAAACTTTCAAATGCCCTAGTTTGCAGCAACAATGTCTGTATGAAGACTTCCTTTATAGTAGTCAAAGATCTAAATCAAATGGTGATCCTAGGAACATCTTTGCTCAACATGATCAAACCCTTTCTATGCAGATGAAGAAGGAATCAAAGCAAAATTTCTTAGGTCAAGACTCTATTCTTTCAATTCATCCATCCACCCATTTACAAAATCATTCAACTCCTTAAGAATAGTTCTGTGAACCTAATCCAAAGAAAACAAAAACAATTAGAATATCTTAAGGAAAGAAATCAATTTCAAAAGAATTGAAGATCAGCTTCAGACAAAAGCAAATCAAAAATAGAATCCAAGCCTTCAGGAAAATTCCTTGATCAAACAAAATTGTTATCCTACCCAATGCCTTCTGGGCTAGGAAATGACACATTGTGAGCCTTCCCTATGAGAACAGTTTTCGATGAGAAACTAACACCCACTAAGGCATGGCCCATTCAAATGAATACCCAAGTCCTAGAGCACTATTGCAAAAAAGAAATTCAATCCTTGCTAATTAGGTCAAAAAACGAATTAGACCTAGCAGATCCCCTTGGTCTTGTGCTGCCTTCTATGTTCAAGAAGAGAGCAAAGATAGAAAGAGAAGTCCCTAGGTTAGTAATCAATTACAAATCCTTAAACACTATCTTGAAGTGGATAAGGTACCCAATACCAAATAGGAGAGACCTATTAACCAGAACCACAAAAGTCAAAAAATATTTTTAAAATTTGATCACAAATTGAGATTCTAGTAAATCCAAATAAATGAAAAAGGATAGGTACAAAGACTGTATTTCACTGACGCTTTTGGCGAATATGACTGAAATGTTCATGCCATTCGACCTCAAAAATTGCTCCCTCGGAAGTTTCAATGGATCATCAATGAGATTTTTACTCCTTACACTAAATTTATCATAACCTACATTGATGATATCCTTGTATTCTCTAAGATAATTGATCAACATTTCAAACATCTTGAAACCTTTTCCTTAATGAAATCACTAGAAATGGCCAAGTCTCTTTCCAGAAACCAAAATGGATCTTTTCCAAAACTCAAAGTTAGATTCCTAGGATTGTGAAATAAACCAGGAAACCACAAAACCTATCCAAAATTCAATAATCAAAAAAGAAAATTCTTCGATTATTTTTAAAGTTTCAAAATTTTTAGCTTGTAAAATCTATTTTGGAAAAGGACCCTATCTCCAAAATAGATTTTCTCAAAATTGCATGCAATTTTCAAGTTTTATGTTTTTAAATTTCTCCTCTGATTTCCTTAATCACTCCTAGATAGCCTCTGCCAGAAAAGCTATCATTCCAAAAGTCTACCTCTCAAGCATTTCAATTCACCAAAAGAAAATCAGCAAATTCTGTCCAAATCCTCCTTTTTCCAATCTCTACAAATTAGTTAACAGTACTCTCTCAAGAAGAAGAGACTGGACCAGGATACTTGACAAAAACATACAACTAGCTCCATCAAGAGAAGCATCACCAATAGTTGTAACAATAAGGCTCAATCTCTGGAAAGACAGTTCAAAAAAGTTCTGCCACCTAAAATCCAAGATATCATCCTTAGCAAGGCACCCCAGCCCAATGAAGACAAAGAGCTATTCAAAACCCTCTCCTAGGTACACTTATAATTGAATGGTGTTCCTGCCTAAAACTTTCAATACCCAATATCAACAAGAAGCAGCAACAAAGCAAAAATAAGAGCCCTTTATAAAAGGACTTATCAGGATAGCAATAGTCGACTCTACTTGCTCCGCTCGTATGTTCCAAGTCATTATCTCTATCATTTTACTTCAAGCAAAAAGACATTAAAGATGATTGACAGTAAGGATTTACAGTGGAATTGAAGAAAGAAAAATGACGACTATTGTCTATCCATTTTAAATCTAAGACATCCACCTATCATAGGAAGATGACCGCTTCTGGTCAATTCAAGCAAGATTTAGGGAAGATCCTATCCAAAACCTTAATCAATAATAATACACAATTGACAACTATCTTGATGTCTATAGAATGGCCAATGCTCTGAAGCATCAGAAGTGCTGGACAGATGGAAGGATTTGGGCAATAACAAGTTTACCAATTACAATTCCCAATAAAGAAGAAGGTACAAGGGATATCCTTCTCAATCCAAAAAACTACCTCCGAAAAGTTCAATATGAGCTGCAATACCCCAAAGGAAGTATCCAAAAGCAACTTTATGAAGTATGGCAAAGAAATACCATGAAGCAATCATCAAAAAGAAAAAAGAAGAAAAAAATGCAAAAAGAAAAAGAAAAAAAAAGAAAAAACTCTTTTCGCTAACACCCTACCAATCCAACGGTAGAAAAAACTTTTCTTTTATAGGTACAATGTCCAATCCAGCAAAATGATCAGTAAAACAAAGATGCCAATTCTATCAACTCAATAGCAGGAAAAGCATAAATGCTCTACTATCAAATCAAGCAGTCAAATTAGACTACACGAAGCTTTCTCAGCAAGCTTCACCAACAGCTCCCAATGATAGCTATAAATAGCTATCATTGGAGTCTCCTTCAGAAACCAGAAGAAGAAGAGAAAACTAACTATTCTCCTCCTCTTTCAAAGCAAGGGTGTTCCTTCAAGCAATGGCCCATTTTCGATGTTAGATGTGTACCCTAGAAGTCAGATTGGCTAATACTTGTAATACACTTCTAAGGATAATTTTATAATTTTGACTGTAAATTAATAAAAGAATTATTTTTTATCATAGTGTGTATTTAAAGTGTATGTGATACATCCTTTGAGTTAATGATAATGATAATTCATATTTTTAAAAAGTTAAAAATTTAAGATATGAATTTTTATAATTAACTCATAAACTGCTCCTAACCGTGGGATCATCATGAGGATGGTGATTGATCCAGAAGGTTGGTATACGATTGCATTTTTTCTTTGAGTAGATGAGTCTTGAGTTCTACGGTAGTGTGGAGACATTGGAAGCGAGAATATAGGATATTTCATTAGAGAATGAGGGATACTGAGCGTGACCATCTCGAAGTAGTTCATAAGGAAGTCTACCTTCTCGTCAATGACTGGCTCGATGCTGCAGTAGTATGTCTAGTTCTTTGACCTGAGGTGCATCGACAATTCACCTTGAGGAGTGTTGTAGTTTGACTACACCATAACTCGATCTTCTAAGTCATTTCAAAATTTTGAGGTGTATGTTGGCTATAGTATGTTCATTGTAGGAATTGGATTGCACCAATAAGGAAATCTATCTACCTCGATAGATGAGGAGTAGCCCTATGATGATCATGAGAATTGAGTTCCATAAGCCCATGGCCATGGTAGAGTGAAGATGATAGAAAGAGTTTTTATAAAGATTTTACATTAGGACTCGAATCGAATGATTAATTTCATATGACGGATATTGGGTTTGACGAGTTCACCTTAAACTCTAATCCTATTGGAAGCTCAAGATAGAAGAACCCAATCACATAGGTAGCTGCACTAAGAGGTTCACTTTCAGTTTTGATGGGTTGCCACCATATACTGCTAGGTGTCATTGATTGATTTTGGAAGCAATTAGAATGATTTTGATGATCGATCATTCTAATTGTATGAATCAGAAAAGTTTTGGTCCATCGAAAGATGTTTCGATGATGTCGATGATGGAGATCATGACAATCTCATTACCATACGAAATTGAATCTAATTAGATCACACAAATAAGGGTTTGGATCTGGATGTCATCAATTGAGCTAACCTAGTTTGATTGATTTGGGTTAGATCCGATCAGGTTCAAGATAATCGTGCTAGCACACGATTGAGCCTGACTTTCTTCTTCTGTAATCTTTTTGATTCGTTGCAATCGAGTCAAATTTGATTTGACTCATTTTTGTATCTTGAATGAGTTTATTTTCATTTGACTAGAAGTTCAGATCAGATTAATTATGAAAATTAAATTCATTCCTAGTGTAATTAGACTAGGGTCAATAGTTGACCTAATTGAGAGAATTGAGGATCACATGATCATAGAATTTTAAAAATTTATTTAGAAATTATTTTATTTTAATTTTTGGATATGTGATAGAACACAAATTATACTTTGAGTGTGCAAAATTTTGTGATTTTTGGAGGTGCCTAGTCTAGGTTTCGATAGAGTTTGATTTAGATCAAACTCTTGAGGAAAGAGTCCTAGACGCACATGGATTCTTCCTTATCCTTTCATGCCGCCCCCTTCTAGATGGATTTTTGGCATCAAAACTAAATGAGATCTGGGGTTTTTCATGGAGATCAGGTCCAAGAGTTTCAATGGTCAAATTAATAAGGTTTTTGATCAAAAAGGGACTCTTTATGGCGCTATGTCTAGTATAAGAACTCTTCTCATAAAATTGCCTCAACGTAATTTATTTTTTCCACACCCAAAGGAGCCTTCCCTCTAATATCCACACCCCTTCTATCCTCTCTCCCTCTCTTCTACATGTCTAAAAAATTAGATACAAATCTGAGTTGAAGGTCCAAGGTTTTTTGCATAAGATTCAGCATTTATGCGACGGTGTTCGTGAGACAAACAAGCTGCCCTCAAAAGTCATTTTGAAGGCTTTTCAAATTAGATCCAGATCTAATTTTTAAAAAAAAGATTAATGAGGAGAAGATGTTTAGATTTTGCATGAGTAGATATGGTAGAGGTCAGGCGCATGCATGGCGTCTTCTAGAACCTTAGGAATCAATAGGATCATCGTAGGGTAATTAGATTACCAAATTAGGTACTTAAAAATAAATTTGATCTAATTTTATTTTTAACTTTTAATATCAGATCTCTATGATCACATCTAAGAAGTCTTAGATCTAATTAGGATTTTAGAAATTTTTTTAAAATATTCCTTCAGATCCAATCAGATCTGAATGATTTTGTGTTGGAAAAATAGGTTTTTCCTTCAATTGGTATCAGAGCTGTGGTTGCAGTTCTTTAGATCTATTTTAGATCTAATTTTATTTTTATTTTTTATCTAATATTAAAAAATTTTAGATATCACATCAGATGTAATTAGATTTGAAATCAAAAAATTAAAATTAAATCATTTAGATCTAATATGCATGAGATGCATGACTAGATTGGAATAGAATAGTTCTATATGTAGTCTAGTATAATCATGTTATTAATTTGATTAAATATAATTTTAGATCTATTTAATTTTTAATTTTTTGATATTATAATTATTATAATTAAATTTGAAAAATAAAAAATAAATTTTTTAATTTTTGATTTATTCATATGTAATATGAAAAGATGCATGTTTAGACTAGTTGTAGAATAGTTCTATAAATTATCTAGAATAGTTTTATTTTGATATGATCAAATTTAAATTTATTTTTTTGATATTATATATGATATTTTAGATTTGAGAAACATGCATATTTAATTTAGTGATGATACATGAGATGTATGCAAAGCATGTATTAGTTAGATTATGAATTATATATGTGATATATGATCTAGATCTAACTATAGTTTTGTAGTTTCAATTATATTTCTATTAAGGCATTCCCCTTGGCCGTTCGGTCATAAGAACAAAGTAGGGTTTAAAGGCCCTCTCCTCCCATTCAATGAGGTATTCTTATGGCATATAAGAATGCTGCACGTTCGTCCTTAATCAGAAATCAGAACTTATTTTCTACAAAATCCTAGATTCTGAAACCCTAGGATTTTGATACATATTTTTTATTTATGAACCCAAACTTAATTAAGAATTAAGATTTTGAAATTAATTAGATCTAAAATTAAGAATTTTTAGATCTATGATATTTTCATAAAATTGGGTTCGAACTTGGATAGTTCAATTAGATCTAGTGGTTGATCAAATCGAATCAAGAGTTGGTTAGGTGGGATCAAGAGTGCTTAGAATTGACCAGCCCAATAGTTATAAATTTGGGTTAAGGTCGACTCACAGCCACATGTGATCGATCCAATTAAGACCTAATTTGGCTTCGTGATTTGAGCCTGGATTATAGGCTAATCCGATTAGTTCTGATTCGATAATTTGGTGTCTAAGATAAGTTTGACAGATACGATCGATTAATTTTTAATTGAAAGCTATTTGACTTGAATGCATTCTTGTTGAGTTAATGGCATATTCCTTCCACCGATCTCACTTACCTGGCCATTTGTGTCAATCTAGTTCTGATTTGAGATGGCTAACAGTTCGAGCTAATCCATGCCACTAGGTTTGTCATAACTGTTATGACTGAGTCAAATCTAAGAGACCTAAATTGAATCTCCCTGAGAAAAGATTAAGTCAATTGGTCTTCCACTATTGTAGATGTGCGGGCCCTTCCCGGGGTTGATTGTTCTCAGCTGGTTACAGTAGTTCAGTTGCATTGGAAAGATGTAACCATGTCTATTAGGCATTGGATGCTATGGGTTGGGCTCAATATTTTGGATATGGTGAGAAATCCAATCAAGAATCCAATTCGTGCAAATGGTGGGTCTGACTTAACTAAGGAGTGGATCAATATTCCGGACATGGTGAGATTCATGAATTAGAGATCAGGATTAGGTGCACCATGATTAGAGAATCATTGGATAAGAGTTATCCACTCATCAATTGACTCATCATCAATAATTGTTAGGTGAGGTGGTGAGCCAGTTGGTGGGACCGCACCATCCACTAGAAATCAATTGATCGCGAAGATTTTTGCATCTCTACCCAAGGAGTGTAGGGATCCAAAAAAATAGTAAAAGCCTAATTTATTTAAAAAATAGAATTTTTAAATAAATTAATTAAGTCTAATTATAAAATCTAACTAGAAATTTTGACTCCCTATAGAAAAATGTCTGCGTCCAACCTACTAGCCCATATCCTGGACACCCATAGACTAACCGGATCCAACTTCAAGGATGGGCTCCAAAATTTCAAAATTATTTTGGATTTTGAGAAATGGACTCATGTGTTGGAATAGGATCCTCCCACTTTACCAGCCCGTCCATCCGCTGATCATAGAGCATCTCTAGAAAAGTAGACGGATGATGATAACAAAGCCAGGTATTACATGTTGGGCCCGATGTCAGATGAGCTCCAGCGCCAAAATGAAGACATTAAGACTAGCTATCAAATGTTGGCTCACCTGTAAGAGTTGTTTGGTGAATAAAGTCATGCAGCCAAATATCAAGTCACTAGAAGACTTTTTAAGGCTCAAATGCGTGATGGGCAGTCGGTCCAAGATTATTATCTGATGATGATTAAGAACTTAGAAGAGCTTGAGAAGCTCGATGTCAAGTTGAAAAAGGATTTGCAGATTGATATAATTTTGCAATCCTTGATTGATGTGTATGGGTAGTTCATCATGAACTACTGTATGCATAAACTACAGAATACTTTGGCAGAACTTATGAATATGTTGGTTACTGCTGAGTTTTCTATGAAAGATTCTAAAGGCTCAGTATTTGCTATGGAGCGGACTTCTTTCAAAAGAAAGTCTTTTGGAAAGAAGAAGAAGTCCATGAAGAAGCAGAAGGTGGATGGTGGGAAGAAGAAAAAGGCAAAGCTAAAGAAGAAGGCTATTGATAAAGAAAAATATTTTCATTGCAATACAGATGGTTATTGAAAGCGGAACTGCCCCTTGTACCTAGCCAGCTTGAAGAACAAGAAGGAGGTAGGTCCTTCTGGAGGTATGCTCATTATAGAATCTAATCTTAATTATGATTTCTTCTGCATTCAGTTGGGTGCTTGACTCTGGTTTTAGTGCTCATGCACTTCTATGCAGGATCTTGAGGATAGCAGGAGGCTGAGGGATGGTGAGATGATCCTACGCATCAGAAATGAAACAAGAGTTACTGTAGTGACCGTGGAAACCTACCCTCTATGATTACCATTAGGATTAGATTTAGTTCTTAGAGACTATTTTTATGTACCTACAGCAAGCAGGAATTTGATTTCTGTTTCATGTTTAGCATAGGAAGGCTATGTAATTAGTTTTTTTAAGGACCATTGTAATATCCTTTATGAAAGAAATAAAATTTCAAATGGTTTTCTTATAAATGATCTCTATCAGTTGCATATTGATGTTTCTATTTTCAATATCGAGCAAAACATGAATGCTATAGGATCAAAATGACCTAGGAATAGTCTAAATGATAGATATTTGTGGCACCTTAGGCTAGGTCATATAGCGGAAGACAGGGTTAACAAATTTGAGAAATCTGGGCTATTAAGTCTGTTGACTTTTGAGTCATATCCGATTTATGAATCATGCCTTCATAGCAAAATGACCAAGCTCCCTTTTATAGGACATGGAAAAAGGACCATAGAACTACTTGCCCTAGTACATATTGATGTGTGCGACCCATTTGATGTGCCGGCTAGAGATAACTATGTCTACTTCATCACCTTTACCGATGATTTATCTTGGTATGGGTATGTGTATTTGATGCGATATAAATCTGAAGCTTTTAAAAAGTTCAAAGAATTCAAACATGAAGTAGACAAATAAATCAAAAAATCCATTAAGATTCTTCGATCAGATCAAGGAGGTGAATACCTTAGTTAGAAATTCTTAGACTATCTTAAGCAAAATGGCATAGTCTCTCAATGGACTCCACCTAGAATACCTCAACTCAATGAAATTTCAGAATAAAAAAATCAAAATTTATTAGATATGGTTTGATCTATGATGAGCTTCACGGACCTTCCTGAGTTTCTTTGGGGATATAGTCTAATGACCGCTATATATTTACTGAATAGGATTTTCTCTAAAACCATTCCTACCACATTGTATGAGATATGGCATGGTAAGAAATCAAGTTTGAGTTACCTCAAAATTTGAAATTGTCCGGCTCATGTCAAGAGACAACAGACGGATAAGTTAGAGTATAGATCCTTTAAAGCTCGGTTCATTGGATATCCTAAAGAATCATTAGGATATTATTTCTATATTCCAAAAGACTATAATGTGATTGCGAGTCGACATGTCATCTTTCTTGAAAAATAGTTTATTCAAGATGGTGGCATTGGAAGGCAGATTAGGCTCGAGGAGAAAGTCTTCCAAAAGCAACGAGCTAAGGATCCTATGCAACCTAATCAGATTGAGCCAGTCCAATCACTACCTCCTCCACCTCGTAGATCAGAAAAAATTTTTCATCCTCCTAAAAGGTACTTAGGTACTATTTCAGAGGACCTAGAGGAAATATTCCTCACAGAAAATGGGGTTCATGGTGATGATCCAAAAACCTATGACGAAGCGATATTAGATATTGACTCCGAGAAATGGTTAGAGGCAATAAAGTCAGAGATTGACTCAATATGCTCGAACCAAGTGTGGACCTTAGTAGATCCACTTGAAGGTATAGTACCTATTGGATGTAAATAGATCTACAAGAGAAAGATAGGTGCAGATGGGAATATGGAGACATTCAAGGCTAGGTTAGTGGTGAAAAGGTATGTCAGTGTGAAGGCATTGACTATCAAGATATCTTCTCGCTAGTAGCCATGCTAAAATCCATCCGTACATTGCTTGCTGTTGCAGCCTTTTTCGATTATGAAATATAGTAGATGGACGTGAAAATGACCTTCTTAAATGAATATCTTGAGGAAGATATCTATATAGAATAGCCGCTAGATTTCACATCCAGTGATGCTGATCATAAGGTCCGCAAGCTACAAAGGTCCATCTATAGACATAAGCAAGCATCTCGGAGCTGGAATGCTCATTTCAATGATGTGATCAAATTGTTTAGATTCATTAAGAATGAGGAGGAATTGTGTATATTCAAAAAGGTTAGTGGGAGCGTTTTTATCTTCCTCGTACTATACGTGGATGACATCCTCCTTATTGGAAATAATATTTTCTTGTTGACCATAATTAAAATATGGTTATCAAAAGAGTTCTCTATGAAAGACCTAGGAGAAGCATCATTTATTCTAGGAATTAAGGTCTATAGGGATAGACCGAATAGAATGCTTGGTCTCTCACAGAAGATGTACATAGGGGAGGTACTAAAGAGGTTTAGCATGGAAAACTCCAAGAGGGGATTGGTGCCCTTCCGACATGGCATTCATCTCTCCAAGAAGATGCATCCCAACACACCTAGGGAGATTGAATGCATGAGCAAGATCCCTTATGCTTCGGCAACAGGGAGCCTCATGTATGCCATGCTATGTATACGACCTGATATTGCCCATGCTATGAGTGTCACGAGCAGATATCAGTTGACTCCAGCTGAAGAGCACTGGACTTCTGTGAAATGTATCCTTAAGTACTTGAGAAGGACTAAGGATATGTTCTTGATTTTTGGTAATGAAGAACTCCAGGTCCAGGATTATACAGACTCAAATTTTATATTTGATATAGATGATCGAAAGTCGACATCTAGTAGTCTATTTGTGTATAATGGTGGTGCTATCAGCTGGAAGAATTTCAAGCAGACTGTGATAGCAGATTCTACCATAGAAGCAGAGTACATCGCTACATCAAAAACTACAAAGGAGGCATTCTGGTATAAAATATTAGCCGCAAAACTCGGAGTGATGCCATCAGATGCCATCCCTCTGTATTGTGACAACAATGGCGCCATAGCCCTAGCTAAGGAGTCGAGGTCTTATCAGAAATCTAAGCACATCGAGCGGTGATTCCACCTCATCCACGATTACCTCGAGAAGGATTATGTCGAGGTCAAGAGAGTCAACTCCATGGACAATGCGGCAGATCCACTGACGAAGCCTTTAGGCCAGTAGAAGATCGAAGCCCACCTTGAGAAGATGGGACTTAGATTTATAGCTAATTGGCTTTAGATCAAGTGGGAGTTTGTTAGATGTGTGCCCTAGAAGCCAGATTGGCTAACACTTGTAATACACTTCTAAGGATAATTTTATAATTTTAACTATAAATTAATAAAAGAATTATTTTCTATCATAGTGTATATTTAAAGTGTATGCGATACATCCTTTGAGTTAATGGTAATGATAATTCATATTTTCAAAGAGTTGAAAATCTAAGACAAATTTTTATAATTAACTCATAAACTGCTCCCGACCGTAGGATCATCATGAGGATGATGATTGATCTGAAAGATTGGTGTACGATCGCTTTCTTTGAGTAGATGAGTCTTGAGTCTATGGTGTGTAGACATCAGAGCGAGAGTATAGGTACTCGTTAAAGAATGAGGGCACTGCGCATGACCACCTCGAGCATGAAGGAACTAGATCTAGGGTTTCATAGGTAGATCTTGAAACTTTTTCAAGATCTTGCAATGAAAGACTTAAATAAATCTAATTTTTTTTTAATAACCATGTAAATATCTAGATCTCAGATCTATTACATGATCAAGGTATGATATTAAATTAAAAATTAAAATTAAATAAGAAAGAAAAAAGGTTGATCAAATCAACCTAGATCTACACTATATCAAATGCAGGTATGAAGTTTATAGATCAGATCTATTATCTGAGCAAGTTTAGATGTTCTAACTTACTGATCTAGGCTTGAGGATGAAGTCACGAGCCGCACATGCATCCAGCCTCTAGGAGTTATCCACATGAGCCTACGATCTCTGATCTGAAGTCCGATGTAGGAAATTAGCACAGCATGCTAGTATTGTGCTAATCCTTCTTTGACGGTCGATCGATGCTTTCTTCTTCAAAATTTGGACTCTTCAAAATATGAGAAGAAAGATGAAAGTTTGCTGATCTGAGACTCTCTTAAGAAAACTCAAAAGAAAGGAGGAGAGATTGAAAATAAAACAGCCCTAGAAGAAGACCCTCTTCTTCTTCTCTTTTCTCTCACCTAGACACCTAGTTTGGTGCCTATGGAACCCCCATGCCCAAGGATCCTCTTCCTCTGAATTTTGCACACCCCAAACCTCTCCCAAAGCTCTATATTCTACAAAAAAATTAGAATAAAATTTATTCAATAAATAGAAAAAAAGAGAGAGTCTAAGTTAGGTCAAATTCCTAGATTAGGAATATCCAAACATGGGAAGTTGTTGGGGAGCCCAACTCTTGGGCAACTCCTCCATAATTTTTGGCATGGATCAGCAAGGGAGGGTGCATAAAAAGGAAGATCATTTTCATGGAATAGGAGAAGAATTAATTAAAAGAGAGGGCGGCACTCAAGGGAAGATGTTTTGGTCAACAAGGATTCTATCTCACAGAATCCTAAGTTAAATCAATTCCTCCTTTGACTTGGTCTTCCACCTAACTTTCAAATATGACTTGGAGGGAGAGAGGGGGTGTGAAAATCAGGAAGAAAGATATTTTTCATGAAAAATACATAAAAAATAGGTATGGAGGGCGTTGGGACCAAGGTAGTGCAAGGAGATAGAAAGTCCTAGTCACACTAGGACTCCTATTTTGACTTGGTCAAACAAGATCTTTTAACCAAATAAAATCAAGATTAAACCAACCCAATTAAAAAAGGCCCTAACTCATTTAAGAACTTAATTAAATTAAATTATATTTAATTCTAATTTATTTTTTAATCAAATTAGAAAATTGGGTTAATCCGAGTCCTAGTTAGACTAGGACTAGTTCTTCCTTGCACTTGGCTTATCCAATAAACCAATTGAACTTGATCCAATCAAGCCCAAATCAAATCTAATTAAATTATATTTAATTAAACTTAATCTCAGCCTATTGGCTTAATCAAATTAAGTTAATTAGCAATCTAATTGCTAATCGATCCTCCTACAATACTTGCACTAGGTTAAACACCAATCGTATTGATTGTTTAACCCTAGAACGATTCTTAATCGTTGATCAACCATCCGATCAGATTGTAAGCTCTAATGTGTGTGACCTCATAGGTCCAAACCTAAGTCGATAGCATAGAAATAAATTTTTATACCAATCAAAGTGACCATCTAGCAATGATATCCGATGGTCGGATAGGTCGAAGGTGTAGAACACCATCCTTAGAACCCATGCGGATATAGTTTTCATATAATTCATCCCCTTGACCACAATGCTCGTAGGACACATCAGAGTTCAACTATCAACTCTGATCAGGTTGTCCATATTGTATTTCAAAATACCAAATCCATCTGATGGATTATCCTGACTAAGGTTTTGCTATATTGAAATATAGTGATATATTCTTCTCCAACTCTTGGAGTGGTCAATTCCATCTTGATCATACTTTGACTTCGCAAGTACTTGACTATGTCCAAAAGCCTTCCATTATTAAATTAGAAATTTAGTTAGTTCAGTACCAAAGCACAGTGAGTTGCTTCCAAGTCACTGAGGTGATCTTAGGTCTAAGGGATACTTATACCTATATCCCATCAGAGACATTCTCGACAGTAGAATTCTCTGGAGTTGGTCACGTTCAATGATGATGTACCCATACATCTCACCTGTATGCCATACCAGTGTCTCCATACTCCTTAGTTAAGAGGACAACCAACCTATATAGCATATAGCAACCTATGCTCGATAGACGTTGTCATCCTAATTAACAGCCTATCATTTGGTCATGAATAAATTTAAGGACTAATCGATAAATCCTCCTTTTATCGAAACTAAATAGTCTTAAGGACTTCATCACAACAATGGAGTTCATTAAAAGATATAAACATATGATGAAAAAAGATGCCAAAATATTTTTTATTAATTAATAAATCAATTATAATATCTCAACCATCAATAGGCTGATGATTGGCTTTGGAATATAATTTCCAACAACTCTCACTTATCCTAAAGCCACTTGGCACAATATCTAATACCCATCTTCAACTTATGGTTGTTGAACTCCTCGACTGCCAAGGCTTTAGTGAAGGGGTTGGCTAGGTTCTCCTTTTTGTCGATCTTCTGAAGGTCGACATCACCATGATCCACGATCTCATGGACCAAATGGAAGTGATGCAAAATGTGCTTTGTTCGCTAGTGTGCCTTCGATTTCTTTTCTTGAGCTATGGCACCAGTGCTGTCGCAGTAGAGCAGGACTGGACCATCAATGGAGGGTGCTACTCCAAGCTTGATGATGAACTTTCTTAGCCACACAGCTTTCTTTGCTGCATCTGATGGTACCATGTACTCTGCTTCGTAAATAGAGTCAGCCACTGTATGCTGCTTAGAATTTTTCTAGCAGATGGCTCTACCATTTAGAGTAAAGATATATCCCGACATACTTTTACCATCATCATGATCAAATTGAAAGCTGAAGTCTATAAATCCCACAAACTTCAGATATGACACACCATAAACCAATCATTGATCCTTAGTATTTTTCAAATACTTAAGGATGGTTTTAACCACCTTCTAGTGATTTTCTCCAGGATCAGACTGGTATCTACTCACTACTCCTAGTGAGTATACCACGTCTGGTCTCGTTCATGTCATTGCATACATAATAGATCCCACTATCGAAGCATATGAAATTCTACTCATACGTTCTCTCTTTTCAGAAGTTGTCGGATAATCCTTTTTAGAAAGAAAAATTTTTTGGCCTATCAAAAGATAGCCCTTTTTAAAATTCTCCATGTTGAACCTCTTCAACACAGTTTTTATGTACGTGGATTGGGATATACCAAGCATTCTTTTAGATCTATCCCTATAGATCTTCATTCCTAGGATGTAGGATGCTTCACCCAAGTTCTTCATGGAGAACTGTGATGACAATCAAACTTTTATTTCTTGTAGTGCGAGAATGTCATTCCCGATTAAGAGAATATCATCCACGAACAAAATAAGGAATACCACTGCTGGACCATTTGCTCATTTGTAAATGCAGGATTTTTCTCTATTTTTAATGAAGCCATATATTTTGATCACTTTATCAAAACACATGTTCTAACTCTGAGATGCCTGCTTCAATCCATAAATGGATCTCTAAAGTTTGCACACCTTGGACTCATCAATGGATGTGAATCCTTCAGGTTGTATCATATACACCTCTTCGGTCAGCTCTCCATTTAGAAATGCTATCTTCACATCCATCTGCCAGATCTCATAGTCTAGATGGACAGCAATGGCAAGCATGATCCGAATGGACTTGAGCATTGCCACAGGGGAGAATGTCTCATCATAGTCAATACCATAATATTGACGATACCCCTTAGTAACCAGATGGACTTTATAGGTCTCCACCTTTCCGTCTGCATCTTTCTTTTGAAGATCCATTTACACCTAATGGGTTTAACATCTTCAGGTGGGTCAACTAATGTCCATACATCATTGACCTTCATGGAATCCATTTTGGATCTCATGGCTTCTAGCCATTTCTCAGAGTCGGGTCTCTACATCGCATCCATATAAGTGATCGGATCCTCATTGTTCTCATTGAGTTTGATGGAATCACCATCCTGGATCAAGAATCCATAGTATCTGTTCGAATAGCAGGGTACTCGCCGAATTGCCTTAATGGTGCAAGTTCATTAGGCTTCGGATATGATCTGATCAAATCCGACTTAGGTTCAACATTCTATATCGAACTTTCTACCTGTTGAACTTCATCAAGTTCAACCTTAGAGACAATAGTTTCTTCATCAAGAAACTTCTTTTTCAAAAAGATTGTCCTAAGATTGACGAACATCTTTTGTTCATCAGCATGATAGAAATAGTATCCTTTGGTCTCTTTTGGGTACCCTATGAATATACACTCGTCAGACCTAGGTCCAAGTTTATCTGTAACTAATCATTTGATATAAGTCGGGCACCCCCAAATCCTAAGGTGTGAAAGTGCTAGTGTACGCCCTGTTCATATCTCATATGGGGTTTTAACTACAGACTTACTTGAAACCCTATTTAATAGATAACAAGTCGATTCAAGTGCATATCTCCAGAAGGATATCGACAAGCTGATAAATCCCATCATAGATCGAACCATGTCTAATAGAGTCTGATTCCTCCTTTTAGACACACCATTATGCTGTGGTGTTTCAAGAGGAGTCCATTGGGAGAGAATTCCATTCTCTCCTAGATATGTGAGAAACTCACCAGAAAGATATTCTCCTCCTCGGTCAGATTGAAGAATTTTAATACTCTTTTCAGTTTATTTTTCTATTTCACTTTGGAATCGTTTGAACATTTCAAAAGAATCCAACTTATATTTCATCAGATAGACATATCTATATCTGGATAGATCATCTATAAAAGTGATGAAGTAGACATATCCACCTTTGGCACTTATGCTCATTGGTCTACATGCATCAGTATGTACTAGACCTAAGAGCTCATTGGCTCTCTCACCGTTTTTAGTAAAAGATGACTTGATCATTTTACCAAGAAGACAGGACTCATAGGTTGGAAGTGATTCACAATCATTAACTTCGAGAATTTTCTCCTGAGTCAATCTGTTTATCTTGTTCTTATTTATATGACCTAGCCTATAGTGCCATAAGTAGATATCTGATACAATATCTAATCTAGGGTGCTTGCCAGTAGAATAGACTATATTAACAGATTGTAATAACATATATACACTATTGTTCAATTGTCCATAGAAAGCAGTAACACCATTCACAATGACATTACAAACTCATTTTTTTATTAAAATTTCATAATTGATCATGGCCAAAAGGCCTACAGAAATGATATTTAAAAAAAAAATTAGGACAGAAATGACAATCACTAAGAACAACGGTATGAGATTCAAATACAAGTTTCAAAATTTCTAAAGCTAGAACTGGAACTGATCTTCCATCTCCAATATTTAGGAATCTCTCATCTTGCTCGAATCTTTTACTGACCTGCAACCCCTGCAATGAATTGCAATTATGGTAAGGGCTACCGGTATCCAATACCCAGTCAGTAATATCATAAATAGAGAAATTGCAAGAAGTTATCATATAAATATCTTGCCTAGCAATAGCTTGCTTCTTTCGCTACCTATTCAGATCCAGGGAGGAAATGTACTGAGGACAGTTCCTCTTTTAGTACCCCCATTTCTTGCAAAAGAAGCATTCGGCTTGACTCTTATCAGGCTTGGTCTTTGGGGTCTGAGCCTGCATAGGTGTTGTAGCATGAACATGCACCTTCTTGGCTTTCTTCTTCTTCTTCTTCTTCCTTTTCCCAAAGGATCGGAAATGAGAAGATGAACCTCCCACTTAGTTCACTGACTCTTTATGGAGCTGGTGATCCTTCTCAAAGTTCTGAAGTAACCCCAGTAAGCCATGGTAGTTTACTTCAGACTTTGTCATTCTATAATATGTAAGGAATGGGAGATAAGACTTGGGTAGCGAGTTCAGTATTGCATCTTTCCTAAGTTGTTTGTGCAAGGAAAAGCCGAGCTTGCTCAAGTGCTCTATTAGCTCAATCATGTACAATACATGATCAGTGATAGAGGCACCATCCCACATTCTAGTGTTGAAGATGGCACAACTAGTCTTACACCTCTCAATGTCATCGGGTGTGCCAAAAAAATCCTCCAATACTTGAAGCATTTCATTTGGCTGAGCTATCTCAAACTTGCGACTGAACTTATCGCTCATCATAGCCAGCATAATGCAGCGCACCTTGGTTCAATTACTGAGCCACTTCTGATAAGTGTCTTTGACTGTTCCACGTGCATTGGCAGTTGGCTTCTCAGGTGCAGGATCTGTCAGCACATTTAGGATCCATTCATGCTCCAGAACAATCTTCAACTTTCGATACCAGCTATCGAAGTTGGATCCCACCAACTTATCATTGTCCAACAATGATCGGAGTGATAGAGAAGTGGCCATGTCTGCACAAAGAAAAACCAAAATCTAATTAGTAATTGATTCATTAAATCTAAAAAATTAGACTTTAATCAAAAGATTTCTCTCACTATTTTATTCAAATTGGTAGCCTTTACCTCCAATTCGAGGAATTACCCTAATTCCTTAGTGGATACTAGAATCCACATAGACTGTACACAAGCCTAACTTTGGCTGGCCCATCCATGTACATCTAAGAGTAGGTTCATAATCAATTATTTCTTTAAATAATTTTTAGTAATTAAATTTTGCCCCAAGCCCTGCTCAGTTAGCTTTGGCCTTCTCAGATTAGGGTCCAGTTAGGTCCAACCATTAATATGACCATACTTGGCCCATCCAACTAATAAATGATCAGGCCTAACTTTGGTTGATCCACTTGACTACCATTTAGAAAGATGTATCCAAGAGATCATATAATGAATGATAATTTCATCAATCGATAAGCATCAGGCCTTTGGGCCTTCAATGATTATCTAACTGATGGATCCATTATCATCCACTTTAATGAGAGGCTATGATCTAATTATCATATAACTATTTCATTTTAGGGACCTAATAATTTTAGAGGATTTATTTATAAAAGTGAGTAGGTCAGATTAACTAGCTTGTCATGATCCTCCCACTAACTTCACCAAGTCAGCTTAAGGAAGATCATTAATAGGCTAGTCTAGGAGCACCTAAATCAATCAAACTGATTTACCTAGCTGACATGGGTTAGCTTAAATAGTCAAACGATCCGATCAAAACATAATCTCACCAAGAGGTCAGGTAAGTTTGATCAGTGGAAGGGTCTGCCAGGTTTGCCTTAGACACCATCAGAAATGGCCAAGTAAGTGGGCTGCCAATTAAAAACCACTAGTCTGATTTATCTTAGATACCAACTAGTTTAATTAATTTCAATTAGATCAACTAATAGTTCATGCTAGATTGTGTAGCCAAGAATCAAGTTCATCTTGAGTCTTGTTAAAGACATGGACTTGACTAACTATAACTATTGTAATTGATCTAAAAAATCCTCGACCTAATCTAAGGCAACAATTGATTAGATTTAGTCAATTCTCTAATTAAGTCCATTTTTTAATCTAACTCTAGGTCTAACCCAATTAATGGACCTAATCCCCACTAATCCATTTAACCCAATGTATTTTGATTTGTGTCTTAGGATCTTCAATTCATAATCCTAGATCCTAATCAATCAACTTCTTAATTCTCAATTAAGTTTTGGGCTGAGGGTTGAGGTTCGGCTTTTCAAAAATAATTTTCATGTTTGTAAAATATTTTTACAACATGGTTCTATCAACCAAGTTGCATGTTTGATTCATAATCAATATGCAAGTAAAATAAACATAAAACTACTTTAGATCTAATTTAAACAGGTTCATATAATTGAAATAGTTTCAATAATAATTAATCATAAATCTCCCTAGATCAAATCTAACATATTTATAATGATTGAAATTAGATTAAAATATTTTTAATTAGATCATAAAATCTCTTAGATCTAATCTAAAATTTTATGATTAATATTTTAGATCAGCACGTACTAGGAAAATCTATTCACTGTAAGGGATAAACCTTATAGTAGGACAACCTTATGGCAGTCCGTGCAATCTAAAATATTTTATTTTATTTTTTAATTTTAAATTTAATAATTAGATTATAAATTAAATCTAATCTAAGAAATAATCTAGATATGTATAAAAATCATGTAATAAGAATCTTGCTCTGATACCAATTAAAGGAACCAGATCTAGGATTTCATAGATAGATCTTGAAACTTTTTCAAGATCTTGCAGTGAAAGACTTAAATAAATCTAAAATTTATTTAAATAATAATCTAAATATCTAGATCTTAGATCTATTACATGATCAAGGTATGATATTAAATCAAAAATTAAAATTAAATAAGAAAGAAAAAAGATTGATCAAATCAACCAAGATCTACACTATATCAAATGCAGGTATGAAGTTATAAATTAGATCTATTATCTGAGCAAGTTTAGACATTCTAACTTACTGATCTGAGCTTAAGGATGAAGTCATAAGATGCACACATGTCCGACCTCTAGGAGTCGTTTATACGAACCTGCGATCTCTGATCTGAAGTCCGATGCAGAAAATCAGCACAGCATGCTAGTACTGTGTTGATCCTTGTTCGACGATCGATCGGATGCTCTCTTTTTCGAAATTTGGACTCTTCAAAATATGAAAAAGAAGTTGAGAGTTTGCTGATATGAGACTCTCTTAAAAAAACTCAAAAGAAAGAAGGAGAGATTAAAAATAAAACAATCCTAGAAGAAGACCCTCTTCTTCTTCTCTTTTCTCTCACCTAGACACCTAGTTTGGTGCCTATGGAATCCCCACGCCCAAGGATCCTCTTCCTCTAATTTTTGCACCACCCTAACCTCTTCTAAGGCTCTATATTTCATAGAAAAATAAAAACAAAAATTATTCAATAAATAGGTAAAAAAAAAGAGAATCTAAGTTAGGTCAAATTTCTAGACTAGGAATATCCAAACATGGGAAGTTGTTGGGACGCCTAACTCTTGGATGCCTCCTCTATAATTTTTGGCATGGACCAGCAAGGGAGGGTGCACAAAAAAGAAGATTATTTTTATAAAATAAGAGAAGAATTAATTAAAAAAGAGGGTGGTACTCAAGGGAAGATGTTTTGGTTAACGAAGATTCTATCTCATAGAATCTTAAGCAAAACCAATTCCTCCTTTGACTTGGTCTTCCATCTAACTTTCAAATATGACTTGGAGGGAGAGAGGGGGCATGAAAATAAAAAAGAAAGGGATTTTTCATGAAAAATATCTAAAAAATAGGTATGGGGGTGTTGGGACCAAGGTGGTGCAAGGAGATAGGAAGTCCTAGTCATACTAGGACTCTTGTTTTGACTTAGTCAAACAAGATCTTTTAACCAAATAAAATCAAGATTAAATAAATTTAATTAAATAAAGCTCTAACTTATTTAAAAACTTAATTAAATTAAATTAAATTATATTTAATTTTAATTTATTTTTTAATCAAATTAAAAAATTGGGTTAATTCGAGTCTTAGTTAGACTAGGACTAGTTCTTCCTTGCACTTGACTTATCCAATAAATCAATTGAACTTGATCCAATCAAGCCCAAACTAAATGTAATTAAATAATATTTAATTAGACTTAATCTCAATCTATTGGCTTAATCAAATTAAGCTAATTAGCAATCCAATTGCTAATCGATCCTCCTACAACACTTGCATTAGGTTAAACATCAATCGTATTGATTGTTTAACCCTAGAATGATTCTTAATCATTGATCAACTATCTGATCAGATTGTAAGCTCTAATGTATGTGATCTTATAAGTCTGAACCTAAGTCAGTAGCACAGAAATAAATTTTTGTATCAATCGAAGTGACCATCTAGCAATAATACCCGACGATCGGATAGGTCGAAGGTGTAGAACACCATCCTTAGAACCCATGTGGATATAGTTTTCATATAATTCATCCCCTTGACCATAATGCTCATAGGATACATCAAAGTTTAACTGTCAACTCTGATTAGGTTGTCCACATTGTATTTTAAATACCAAATCCATCTGATGGATTACCCTAGCCAAGGTTTTACTATATTGAAATATAGTGATACATTCTTCTCCAACTCTTGGAGTGGTCAATTCTATCTTGATCATACTTTGACTTTGCAAGTACTTGACTGTGCCCAGAAGCCTTCCATTACTGAATTAGAAATTCAGTTAGTCCAGTACCAAAGCACAGTGAGTTGCTTGCAAGTCACTAAGGTGATCTCAAGTCTAAGGGATACTTATACCTATATTCCATCAGAGACATTCTCGATAGCAGAATGCTCTGAAGTTGGTTACGTTCAATGATGATGTATCTATACATCTCACTTGTATGCCTTACCAGTATCTCTACACTCCTTGGTTAAGAGGACAACCAATCTATATTGCATATAGCGACTTATGCTCGATAGATACTATCATTCTAATTAACCGCCTATCATTTGATCGTGAATAAATTTAAGGACTAATCGATAAATCCTCTTTTTATTGAAACTAAATAGTCCTAAGGACTTCATCATAATAATGAAGTTCATTAGAAGATGTAAACTTGTGATGAAAAAAGATGCCAAAATTTTTTTCATTAATTAATAAATCAATTATAATATCTCAACCATCAACAGGCTAATGATTGGCTTTGGAATATAATTCTCAATAGAGCATTCATAAGGAAGTCTACCTTCTCATTGATGACTGGCTCAATGTTGCAGTAGTATATTTGGTTCTTTGACCTGAGGTATATCGGTAATTTATCTTGAGGGTGTTGTAGTTTGACTATACCATAACTCGATCTTTTAGCCATTCAGAATTCTGAGATATATGTTGGCTATAATACATTCATTGTAGGAATTGGATTACACCAATAAGGGATCTATCTACCTCGATAGATGAGGAGTAGTCCTATGATGATCATGAGAATAGAGTCCATAAGCCCATGGCCATGGTAAAGTGAAGATGATAGAAAGTGTTTCTATAAAAGATTTCACATAGGACTCGAATCGAATGATTAATTCATATGATGGATATTGGGTTTGACGAGTTCACCTTAACCCTAATCCTGTCGGAGCTCAAGATAGAAGAACCCAATCACACAGGTATCTACATCGAGAGGTTCACTTTCAATTTTGATGGATTGCCACCATATACTGTGAGGTATTACTGGTAGATTTTGGAAACAATTAGAATGATTTTGATGATCTAATTGTACGAATCAGAAAAGTTCTAATCCATCGAAAAATGTTTCCATGATGTCAATGATGGAGATCATAATATATCTCATTACCATATAGAACTAAACCTAACTAGATCACACAAACAAGGGTTTAGATCTAGATGTCATCAATTGAGCTAACCTAATTCGATTGATTTGGATTAGATCCAATCAGGTTCAAGGTAATCGTGCTAGTACACGATTGAGCCTGACTTTCTCCTTCTGTAATCTTTCTGATTTATCACAATCGAGTCAAATTTGATTTGACTTATTTTTGTATCTTGAATAAGTTTATTTTCATCTAACTGGAATAAGTCTAGGTTAGATTACTTATGAAAATTAAATTTATTTCTAGTGCAATTGGACTAGGGTAAATAGTTGACCCAATTGAGAGAATTGAGGGTCACATGATTAGAGAATTTTAAAATTTTTTTTAGAAATTATTTTACTCTAAGTTTTGGATATATGATAGGGTGTGAGTTGTACTTTGGTTGTGCAAAATTTCATGATTTTTGGAGGTTCCTAGACTAGGTTTTGATAGAGTTTGATTTGTATCAAACTCTTGAGGGAAGAGTCCTAGACGCACATGGACTCTTCCTTATCCTTTCATGCCGCCACCTTTCAGATGGATTTTTGGCATCAAAACTAGATGGGATCTGGAGTTTTTTGTGGAGATCAGGTCCAGGGTTCCAATGGTCGAATTAATAAGGTTTTGGTCAAAAAGGGACTCTTTATGGTGCTATGTCTAGTATAAGAAATCTTCTCACGAAATTGCCTCAACATAATTTATTTTTTCTACATGCAAAGGAGCCTTCCCTCTGATATCCACTCTCTCTCTATCCTCTCTCTCCCTCTCTTCTATATGCCTAAAAATTTAGGTATAAATCTGAGTTGAAGGTCCAAAGATTTTGGCACAAGATTCAGCATCTACGCGACAGTGTTCGTGAGACGAACAGGCTGCCCTCAGAAGTCATTTTGAAGGCTTTTTAAATTAGATCCAGATCTGATTTTTGGAGAAGAGATTCATGAGGAGAAGATGTTCAGATTCTACTTGAATGAATACTGGTAGAGGCCAGGCACGTGCGTGGCTCCTTGCAGAACCTCAAAAATCAACAGGATCATCACAGGATAATTAAATTACCAAATCAGGTACTTAAAATTAAATCTAATTTAATTTTAATATTAGATCTCTATGATCAGATTCGAGAAGTCTTAGATCTGATTAGAATTTTAAAATTTTTTTTAAAAATATTCCTTCAGATTCAATCTGATTTGAATGATCCTGTGCTGGGAAAATATGTTTTTCCTTCACCCGACACTCTAGCTTTGACCTCTGCCATAGCAGGAGACACCACCACCAGAGGCAACAACCAAGGCAACACCACTACCACCACCACATCTACCTTAGACTTGACCCAATTCTCCTAGGTCCAATCACCATCATCCTCCAAATTTCAGGAACAAACACTACTTAGATTGAACCTCAAGCTCATACTCCAACTCCAACCCAAAGCACTCGAGTCATCAGGACAACAAGCAACCAAGCAATGGCCTTGCTCAGCCAGCAAGATCACTTGATTAGAAAGCCCCTATACCAGATGCAACAACAACTCGAAATGCAAAATATCAAAACAGTCCCTCAACCAATCAAGCCAATTATAGGATAGTCTGAAGAACACCACTACAAGGTCAACAGTACTATCCAATCAACATCGAGTCTAACCACAGTTCGTTAGGATCATTGCTGGCTCCACCTCAAGCACCACCAGCTCTGATGATGCTTGAAGAAGCCTGCAGGTGTCGACGCCGATATGTTAGATGCATCAGATGATGCATTGGTATGGCCAGGCCATAGCCACCCACTCCTTTGGAGTCAAATCCAATAGAACCAACGGATCCAACCAAGCTACCAGGCAACCAGGATTGAGTCATCAAATCAAAACCACAAGTTTCACCAGAAGCCCATGGTTTTACCTTAATAGTAAAACCACCAAGAAGCCTGTAGTTTTCCAAAAGCCCATGGTTTTGCAAAACAACTGGCGAGAATAGTAAAACCACCAAGAAGCCCGCAATTTTCCAAAAACCTATGGTTTTGCAAAACAACTAGCAAGAACCCATGGTTTCACAAAACAACCAAAAGGAGCCCATGGTTTGTACCCCTAGTTTCATCAAAATAGCTGGCACCCATGATTTTCTACCCACGATTTTCTAGATCAAAAGTACTCCAAGGATGACAACATCGAATCGTGCTTCCTCAAATTCAAGAGAAGTTGAAGTCCGCCAAACCAACTCAAGCTCTATAAAAAGGCAAAGAGGACATTTAGAAGAGGCAGAACGAAAATCACTCAGAAGAGCCTTAACAAGCTCTACCACCCTCTCCTTCCTTCTTCTCCTCTCTTGTATTTTCAAATTTCTTTCTTGTAAGCAAGTTTTCAAGTCTTCAAGTTTTGTAGTCAAATTCTCAAGCTTTCAAGTCTCCAAGTCTTCCACTGTGTATGCAAATCTTCAAACTTCAATAAAAGTAAAGCTTTTCTCAAAACTCTCTTCAGGTTTTATTTATGTTTTCTGCTTTTAGTTTCCCATGCATGCCTTCTAATTAACATATCAAAATAGATAGGCAAGTAGCAGACCTAGGTATAGCAAGTGGTATCAGAGCCTAGCCTTTCTTTTCATCAGGGGGAGTAGATAGAGTAGTTTCTGCATAGGTCATCTCATGTTTTATTTCTGAACCTATTTCTAGCATTCTGAGTTGGTCATCTCATATTTTATTTCTACATCTACTTCTAGCATTCTGAGTTCTTAGTGGTGGGTTCATTTTGGATTATGTACTAGGTAGTAGCAAGGTTAGAAATAGCACTTTCCCTAGAAGCAATAAGTCCCGTAAGTCCCACTTTGAGGCCAGGAGAACCGTGTTTAGGGCAAAGGATAGTTAGTCATATTTGGGAGAACCAATTATTCTTTCTGGTGTGGCATTGCTAGTTACCAAGTGGTATAGTACTTATCCAGAGTGACACTAGGTCTCAGACTACTACTAGTAGGTTAGAAATAGATATGAATGTTCACTCAGAGTACTACCAGTAGAATAGAAATAGATATGAGTTTTCTATCCAGAAACTATTCTTCTTCTTTTTCCTGTGGAAAAGGGTACAAGCATAAGTAACATGGAAAACTTAGAAAAAACAAATCCTTTTGACTCCTCTAAAATCTCCTTCAAAGCAAAAAACAAAACTCAAATGACCCTTCAAGATTTAGAAGATAGCCCAAACAACTATGATGTAATAACCAACATAGACATCAAATATGATCAAGCAGGAAAATTAAAAATAGAAATCAAAAGGGTAGCTCATGACGTGGATGACCCTCTAAGTCCTAACATTGAAATACCCAAATTCCAAATTGACAAAGACCAATTAAGGAAAGACTTTCATGGAGATCAAAACACCATGAGAAGACTTTCATTCCTCAAAACTTATGATAAAGAAAAACAAAGCTTTATCAGGGAACTTTGGTATAAATAAATGATCCTTGAGGAAAGGAACATCCCTTTCTTCATATGGTATGACAACCATTATACCAAAGGTCTTGAAAACTTGACACCCGACCTTCAGTGATAGCAACTAAAATAGCCTCAACAACCTAGAAAGTGCCTGAGATTCAATCTCAGGATGCCCCCATCAACACAATCCAAGTAGGAGGAGAGGTACAATTTACCCCTCTAAGGAAATTGGATCAAAATCTCCACAATTCTCCTAGACCTGGATGCCTAGAGCAAGTCAAGGATTCCAATCAAATGTCCCAAACCTCTGAGTAGGATTCAAGCCAAAACCAAGAGCTAGAACCTGACCCAGGTTACTTATTTCCAAACCTAGAGCTTGACTTAGATCAAAATCTTCAAATCAACAAAGGTTACACAAATTTTGCTGGAAACCTAGGAACCAATGATGTCCCAATGAGAAAGTTATCACAAATAAAGCAAATCGAACCACCACAAGAAAATGAGCCATCCTCATATCCCCACAAGCCTATCCCTACAACAAACAAAGACACAAGTCATTCCGAGACAATTATCACCACACCAGGAGGTGATATCTCAATCAAAACCAACAAATTGAAAATTGAAAGAAGCTTTAACTCTACCTCTGTAGTCCCTTCAACCTCTACCAAAGAAAGCTGCTCGGTTGGAATAAACCCTACAAAGGTAGATTCAAAACAATCAATTCCTAAAACAACCTATCATAAACAGGTTGAGTCCTCTAACTTGAACCCAACCTATTCCCAAATAAACCCTGAGCCCAAATCCTTTGGTACTGCACTAATGCTCAAAGCCTATGAAATCCAAGACCTTCTAGGAAAAATCAATAGAAAACTTCAATTAATTCATTCTATTCTGAATACCCCTAAGCACTCTGAAAAAAAAGAATCAACAGCTATCTTAGAACAGGAAAGTGACAGCTTCAGTAGTAGTGAAATAAGCAAGTCAATCCAAGAGAAACCTGTAGAAGAACTCAGTTCAGAATAGGAAAATCAAAAGCTCCAAATCCATAAGGTTAATTGGATTGGACCTTCTAGAGTATATGGACTTGATCCTCAAAACTCGTATTGGCCTAGACCTACCATGCCTGATATAGGCCTTGAAGAAATACCTATGCAACAAAACTAATATTCTGCTCAAGCTATCTACGAATGGAATATAGATGGATAGACAGAATACAAAATCCTCAAAAAAACTTCAAGAAATGACCATGGTAGTAACTGCCTATAGGACTAAGGGTAGAGCCTAAGACCAAGCCATAGCTGCAGCCCTTATCTCAAGTTTCACTGGTCAACTCAAAGGTTGGTGGAATTTTCTTCTCACTGATGAAGAAAATCATCAAATCATGACTACTGTTAAAAGAAATACTAACGGCCAACCAATCAGGGATGAGAATAAAAATAAAACTTAGGATGCAATTTTCATCTTCATCTTTGTAATCACCAAACACTTCATAGGAGATCCTTCAAAATTCAAAGACCGAACCTCTAAAATCCTAACAAATCTCAAATGTAAAAAACTCTAAGATTTTAAATGGTATAAAGACATCTTCCTAATAAGAGCCTTAACTAGAGATGATTGTAACTAGCCTTTTTAGAAAGAAAAATTCCTAGAAGGGTTACCAACAGTCTTCTCTAAAAAAATCAGAATCAAGAAAAATTCCTAGAAGGGTTACCAACAGTCTTCTCTGAAAAAATTAGAATCAAGCTTAAAAATCAAAACAATGGTAGGATCTCATATGAGAATCTAACATATGGAGACCAAGTAAACACAATCAATAAAGAAGGTTTAAACCTTTGCATAGAATTAAGGCTTAAGAATCAACTTAAAAAGGAACAAATAATAAGCAAAAAAGAGCTAGGAGGTTTCTGCGAGCAATTCAGGCTTCCTCCTATTCAAACACAAATTAAACATTACAAGAAATATAAAATATGCGAACAATATAAAAAAAAGCCACCTAAGCCATCTTGGAAACCTCAAAACATTTATAAATCAAAATCCAAGTATAAGAAACTGTCTTATAAAACTCAAATACCCAAGACAAAACAAAAACCTTTTATCAAAAAAGAAAAACCCTCAAATCCCCCCATCTATTACAAATGCGGCAAACCTGGACACTTTAGTTCAGATTGCAAAATAAAATTGAAGATCAACAATATTGAACTAAATGAATCAAATCTTTTAGATTCAATCAAACAAAATCTCAAAACTAAGATTTTTAGTTTTGGTACCACCGACTATTTCGATCGACCGACGGCATGGTCCGCTACGGTTCCATATCGGATCGGATCGACATGAACCAAAATAAGAAAAGGATCAGAATCGGGAGAAGGAAAAGAGAGAAAGAGAGAGAAATAGAGAGAGAGAGAGGGAGGAAGAAAGAAAAGGAGGGAGGGAAAGGAGTCGGAGGGCTCATCGGATGGCCTCCAGCTGGCTGTCGTGGCTGCCATACGGCGTAGTCCATGCACACAGCGCCACAGGCGTGAAACAGGGGTGACGCTCGTATTTCATGATTTTTTTTTTAAAAAAAAAAACTTAAGCGAAGCCAAAAAATGGTTTGCTAGCTTCACTATTTAATAGATTTTTTTAGAAAATATTAAAAAAGAATATTTGCCGATTTCACTATTAATCTTCGTTTTTAAAAAAGGGCATGCGTGAATAGGGGCTGTCGCTTCTGTCCTACGATCGTGACACCGTCCGCACCACTTCCACTGTCCGATGGCCACAGCGGCCACTCAGAGACCTTCGACGGCCTCTCCACCATCCTATCCTTTCATCTCCGATGGTCTCCTCCCCTCTCTCTCTTTCTTGCTTGTTGCAGCAATCCTATCAGGCAAATCAAACCGCGATGGCTTTTGCCATCCTTCGACGGCCACAGAGGACCACCACCATCCTCAGGCAGCCACAGAGGGCCACCATCGGCATCCTCCTCTCTCTACCTTTGTTTCCCTCTTTTTCTTCTCCATTACTGGCGTGTGTCATTTTCCATGCTGGAACCATCTCGGTTCTCCATCAGTCTGGTTCAGCACGCCATGAACCATTTGGTTCGGGATGGTTCGAACTTCCTTGCTCAAAACTCTTTTGTTAAACTCAAATGCAAGTTCTTCTAACTCTGAGGACCAAACTTCAAAATCATCAGAAGGAAAAATCTGTGTTATAACAAGAGAGTATGATCTTCTGTTAGATTTTATTGCCAAACTAATAGACCCTGAACTTAAAAAGTAATATCTAAACAAATTAAAAGACCCTTTAACAAAAGAAAATGAAGAAGTCCAAATCAATAATCTAAGCAACATCCTCAAAAGATTTGAACCTAAGCAAAAGAAAGAAGTCACAATCCAAGATCTTCAAAAGAAAATAAATGAGCTCAAAAGAAAAATAAATCAAATAAAAACCCAATTGGAAAATATCAAAGGGAAGGAACCAACCAAAGAAACTAATGACCTTGAGATTCCTACCTTTGTCGAAGTCATCTCTCAACTCATAATTCAAAAATGGAGTGTAGAGATAACCCTTCTGATAGAAGACTTCATGTTAGATACCGTAGCCTTAGTCGACTCAGGAGCAGACTCAAATTGCATTCAAGAGGGATTGCTTCTTGCAAATTTTTTTGAGAAAACCAAAGAAAAACTAACCATAGCTAGTGGTTCAGATCTCAAAATCAAATACAAACTTTCAAATACCCTAGTTTGCAACAATAATGTCTGTATGGAGACCTCTTTCATACTAGTCAAAGATCTAAACCAAATGATGATCTTAGGAACACCTTTTCTCAACATGATCAAACCCTTCTACGTAAAAGAAGGAGGAATCAAAGTAAAATTTTTAGGCCAAGACCTATTCTTCCAATTCATCCATCCATCCTTTTACAAAATTCTTCAACTCCTTAAGAATAGTTCTGTGAACTTGATCCAAAGAAAATAAAAATAATTAGAATATCTTAAGGAAGAAATTAATTTCAAAAGAATTGAATATCATCTTCAAACAAAATAAATCAAAAATAGAATTCAAACCTTCAAGAAAATCCTGATCAAGCAAAATTGTTCTGACCTACCCAATGCCTTTTGGGCTAGGAAGAGACACATTGTGGACCTCCGTTATGAAAGCGCTTTCGATGAGAAATTGATATCCACTAAGACAAGGCCCATTCAAATGAATACCCAAGTCTTAGAATATTGCAAAAAAGAAATCTAATCCCTATTGGACAAAAAACTTATTAGACCTAGCAGATCCCCCTGGTCTTGTGCTGCCTTCTATGTTCAAAAGAGAGCAGAGATAGAAAGAGTCCTTAGGCTAGTAATCAATTACAAACCCTTAAACACTACTTTGAAGTGATAAGATATCTAATACCAAATAAAAAAAACATGTTAACCAAAACCACGAAAGCCAAAATATTCTCAAAATTTGATCTCAAATCTAAATTCTGGCAAATCCAAATTAGTGAAAAGGATAGGTACAAAGCTGCATTCACTATCCCTTTTGGCCAGAATGAGTGGAATGTTATGCCATTTGCCCTAAAAAATGCTCCCTCAAAATTTCAACAGATTATCAATGAGATTTTTACCCTCTATACCAAGTTTATCATAAACTACATTGATGATATCCTTGTATTCTTTGAGATAATTGGCCAACCTTTCAAACATCTTGAAATTTTTTCCTATGAAATCATTAGGAATGGCCTAGTCCTTTCAGAAACCAAAATTGGGGGTCTCTTCAAAACTCAAATTAGATTCCTAGGTTATGAAATAAACCAGGGAACCACAAAACCTATCCAAAATTCAACAATCAAAGAAGAAAATTCATCGATTGTTTTAAAGTTTCAAATTTTTCAGATTAATTATCAGCTTGTAAAATCTATTTTGGAAAAGGACCTATCTCTAGATCAGATTTTCTCAAAATTGCACACAATTTTCAAGCTTTACATTTTTAAATTTTCCTCTGATTTTCTTAATCACTCCCAGATGTCTCTGTAAAAAAGCCATCATTCCAAAAGTCTACCCTCAAGCATTCCAATTCACCAAAAGAAAATCAGCAAATTCTCTCCAATCCTCCTTTTCCAATCTCTACAAATAAGTTTGCAGTACTCCCTTGAGATGGAAATACTGATCAAGTTACTCCACAAGAAATACAACTGGCTGTCTCAAGAAGCATCATAACCAGTTGTGGCAAAATGACTCAATCTTTGGAAGATGGTTCAAAAAAGTCTACCACTTGGAACTCAAGACATTATTCTCCACAAAGCAGCATGGCCTAATGAAGACAAGGAGTTATTCGAAACCCTTTCTAGGTACATTGTAATTAAATGGTATTCCTGCCCAAAACCTTCAATACCCAATATCAACAAAAGCAGCAATAAAGCAAAAATAAGAGCCCTTTATAAAGGACTTGTCAGGACAACAACAATCGACTCCACCTACTCCACTCATATGTTCCTAGGAGTTGTCTCACTATTTTGCTTCAAGCAAAAAGATGATGGAGACGATTGACAGTAAGAATTTATAGTGGAATTGAAGGAAGAAAAATGATGACTATTGTCTATCCATATCAAATCTACAACATCCACTTGTTGCAGGAAGATGACCGCTTCTGCTCAACCTAAGCAGGATTTAGGGGAGACTCTATCCAAAACCTCTATCAAGAACAATACACAATTTACAACTATCTTGATGCCTATTGGATGGCCAATGTTCTAAAGCATCAGAAATGCTGGACAGATGGAAGAATATGGGTAACAACAAACCTACCAATTACAGTTCCCAACAAAGAAGAAGGTACATGGGATATCCTTCTCAATTCAAAAACCTACCCCTAGAAAGTTCAATATGAGCTACAATATCCCAAAGGAAGTATCCAAAGGTAGATTCATGAAGCATGGTGAAGAAACACCATGAAGCAATCATCAAAAAGAAAAAGAAAAATGCAAAAAGAAAAAGAAAAAGAAAAAGAAAAAACTCGTTCCATTAATATTCTACCAATTTAATGGTAGAAAACCTTTTCTTTTGTAGGTACAAAAACCCATCACCAAGTTAAGTATTAAAATGCTTCTTCTATCAATTCAACAATAGGTAAAGCAAAGATGCTCCACCATCAAATCAAGCTATCAAATCTAGCTACATGAGGCTTTCTCAGCAAGCTTCACCAACTGCTCCCAATGACATCTATAAATACCCGCCATTGGAGTCTCTTCCAAAACTCAGACTAGCAAGAGCATTCCCTCAGGGAATTACAAGGATGGCCTATTCTCGGAGTTTTAGTCCTGATCTCCACCACAATAGGAGACACCGCCATCAACATTGGCAACCGAGGCTACACCACCAACACTACCACCATCACGTCCACCTAAGGCTTGATCCTCTCCTGAATCATCCCATTATAATCATCCTTCAAATACTAGGAGCAAATTCACAAACTCTAGCTCCAACTGCAACTCAAAGCACCAAAACCATCAGAGCAACAAGCAACCAAGCAACTGGCCCTGCTCAGCTAGCAATATCACCTGATTAGCAAGTCCCTGCACCAGATATAGCAGTAACTCAAAATGCAGGAAATCAAAACAGCCCCTCTACCAATCAAGCCAATTATAGGGTAGTCTGAAGAATGCCTCTACAAGGCCAACAGTACTGCCCAATCAATATTGAGTCCAACCATAGTTCATCAGGATCATTGCTGGCTCCTCTCCAAGCTCCACCTCAACACCACTAGCTTCGATAATGCTTGAAGAAGCCTGTAGGAATTGACATCACTATGTTGGATGCGTCAGGTGATGCATCAGCATAGCAAGGCCATGGCCACCTGCTCCTCTGGAGTTAGACCCAACAGAAATGATGAACCCAACTGAGCCACCAAGCAACCAAGATTGAGCCATCAAATCAAAACAACAGGTTTCACCAGAAGCCCATGGTTTTACCTTAAATAGTAAAACCACCAAGAAGCCCGTAGTTTTCCAAAAAGCCTATGGTTTTGCAAAACAACTAGCGAGAACCCATGGTTTCATAAAACAACCAAAAGGAGCCCATGGTTTTTGCCCCCAGTTTCACCAAAATAATTGGCGCTCGTAGTTTCTTACCCATGATTTTTCAGACCAAAAGTACTCCAAGGACAACATCAAATCATGCTCCCTCGAACTCAAGAGAGATTGAAGTCCGCCAAACCAACTCAAGCTCTATAAAAGGCAAAGAGGAAGAGGCAGGACAGAGAACCCCGTAATCAAATTCTCAAGCTTTTAAGCTTTCAAGTCTCTAAGTCTTCCACTGTGTATGCAAATCTTCGAGCTTCAATAAAAGTAAATCTTTTCTCAAAACTCTCTTCAAGTTTTATTTATGATTTTCGCTTTCTGCTTTCCATGCATGCATGCCTAATTAATATACCAAAATAAATAAGCAAGTAGCAGACCCTGGTGTAGCGAGTGGTATCAGAGCCTAGCCCTTCTTTCCGTCGGGGAGAAGGGAGTAGATAGAGTAGTTTATGCATAGGTCATCTCATATTTTATTTCTGCATCTACTTCTAGCATTCTGTGTTCTTAGTGGCGGGTTCATTTTGGGTTATGTACTGGGTAACAACAAGGATAGAAATAGCACTTTTCCTAGAGGCAGCAAGTCTTGTAAGTCCTGCTTTGAAGGCCAGGAGAGCCATATTTAGGGCAAAGGGCAATTAGTCATATCTGGGAGAATAAGCTGTTCTTTCTGGCATGGCACTGCTAGTTACCAAGGGGCATAGTAGTTATCCAGAGTGACACTAGGACTCAAACTACTACCAGTAGGTTAGAAATAGATATGAGTTTCTTATCTAGAAATTTCTCTTGTTCTTCCTCTTCCCGTGGAGAAGGTACAAGCATGGAAACCCTTGAAAAAACCCTAGTTCTCTATGACCCGTCAAAGGTAGTCATTCCAAAAATCACTCTCAAATCAATTTACAAAACTAACTGGTTGATACCAGACTCAAGAATCAAAATGATAGAAAAAATCCATTCAATCTCAAAAGATCATGAGCTGATTCCATCCAGCTCTAGGTTCACCTCTATGGGTATTCCGTCTACAGCAGGCTTTGTTCTTTCTAGAGAAAGCTGCTCTATAGATATAAACCTATCAGAGGTAGATTCAAAAACATCAAATTCCAAATCATCCTATTGTGAACAGAGCTCAACCTATTCCCAAATGGACCTAGAAATCAATATAATTTAAGCTGAGTTTGTCTTAGACAAGGACCTTCTTAGAAGAGACTTTAACACATACCGTAACCAAATCAAAAGAGATGAATTCTTCAAAAATTATGATGAAAATCAAAGAGTTGAATTAAGGACCAAGTGGTATGATTTCACGCATTCAATCAAGGACCACATAAGTTTCTTTGAATGATATGAAATGCATGCTAGACCAAAACAAATTGACATGATGCAATCAAAAGGTCTAGTTGAAACTTACCCTCCTTCCCAAGTGGACAAAATCCAAACCAAAGGAGACCAAGAAGATGGAGATTTTCTAGGAGAAATCAATAAAAGACTTCAAGCACTGGAAACCCCTAAAAAATACAAAAGAGGACTAGAAGATAGAAATCTTCTTAGAGAAATCAACAAAAGACTTCAAGCCCTGGAGTTAACTTACTTTGTCTTAGATACGCTTAAGATCTCCAAAGAGAGAAAATCAATAGCTATCCTAGACCAGAGAAGTGACACTTCCAGTCAAGCATCCCAAGCTTCTAGGCCAGACTCTAACACAGACCAAAGCCTAGAACCTGACTCAGACTACTTATTTCCAAACTTTGAATTTGATCCAAATTAAGATCTTGACCCAAATCAAAATCTCCAAATCCATAAGGTTAAGTGGACCGTACCTTGAAGACCATATGGACCTAATCCTCAAAGCCCATATTAGCCTAGACCGACTATGCCTGACATGGGCCTTGAAGAAAGATCCATTCAACAAAACCAATATTATATCCAAGCCATCTATAAATGGAACATAGATGGATAAACAGAATACAAAATCCTCAAAACATTCCAAGAAATGACCATGGTAGCAACCACCTAGAAAACTAAGGGTAGAGCTCAAGACCAAGCCATAGATGCAGCCCTTATCACAGGTTTCACCAGTCAACTCAAAGGTTGGTGGGATTTTCTTCTCATCGATGAAGAAAATCACCAAATAATGACCGCTGTCAATAAAAATGCTGACGGCAAATCCACTAAGGATGAGAATGAAAATGAAATCTAGGATGCAGTTTCCATCCTCATTTTTGCAATCACCAAATATTTCATAAGAGATCCTTCAAAATTCAGACATCGAATCTATGAAATCCTAACAAAACTCAAATGCAAAAAACTTCAGAATTTCAAATGGTATAAAGACATCTTCCTAACAAGAGTTTTAACTAGAGACGATTGTAACCAGTCCTTCTAGAAAGAGAAATTCTTAGTAGGTTTACCGACAATCTTCTTTGAAAAAATTAGAACCAAGCTTAGAAACCAAAAGAATGGTAGGATCCCATATGAGAACTTAACATATGGAGACCTAATAAGCACAATCAATAAAGAAGGCTTAAACTATTGCATAGAATTAATTCTCAAGCACCAACTTAAGAAAAAACAAATAACAAGCAAAAAGGAGCTCGAAGGTTTCTGTGAATAATTCGGGCTTCCTCCTATTTAAACATAAGTTAAACACCCCAAGAAATATAAAATATGCAAATAGTGTCAAAAGAAGCCACCTTGGAAATGTCAAAGCACTTATAAATCAAAATCCAAGTATAAGAAAATGACTTACAAAACTCAAACACCCAAGACAAAACAAAAACTTCTCATCAAAAAAGAAAAACCATCAAATCCTCCCATCCATTATAGATGCGACAAACCTGGACACTTCAGTTTAGACTACAAAATAAAATTCAAAATTAACAATATTAAACTAGATGAATCAAATTTTCTAGATTCAATCAAATAAAATCTCAATACTCTTTTGTTAAACTCAGATGTAAGTTCTTCTGACTCTGAAACTCAAATTTTAGAATCATCAGAAGGACAAATCTATATTATAACAAGAGAACAAGATCTTCTGTTAGACTTTATTGATAAACTAATAGAACCTGAACTTCAAAAACAATACCTAAACAAATTAAAAGACTCTTTAACAAAAGAAAATGAAGAAGTCCAAATCTATAATCTAAGCAACATCCTCAAAAGATTTAAACCTAAGCAAAAGAAAGATGTCACAATCCAACATCTTCAAAAAGAAATAAATGAGCTCAAAAAATAAATAAACCAAACAAAAATCCAACTAGAAAAAATCAAAGTGAAAGAACTAATCAAAGAAACTGATGACCTCGAGATTCCTATCTTTGTCGAAGTCATCTCTTAGCTTATAATTCAAAAATGAAGTGTAGAGATAACCCTCCTGATAGAAGACTTCAGATTAAATATTGTAACCTTAGTCGACTCAGGAGCAGACTCAAGTTGCAGTCAAGAAGGATTGATTCCTACAAATTTTTTTGAAAAAACCAAAGAAAAATCGATCAAAGAAAATACGATCAAACCCTTCTACGCAGACGAAGACAGAATCAAAGCAAAATTCTTAGGTCAAGACCTATTCTTTCAATTTATCCATCCTCCCTTTTACAAAACCCTTCAACTCTTTAAGAATAGTTCTGTGAACCTGATCCAGAGAAAACAAAAATAATTAGAATATTTTAAGAAAGAAATTAATTTCAAAAGAATTGAAGATCAGCTTCAAAGAAAATAAATCAAAAATAGAATCCAAACCTTCAGGAAAATCCTGATCAAGCAAAATTATTCTGACCTACTCAATGTCTTCTAGGCTAGAAAAAGACACATTGTAGACCTCCCTTATGAAAGCAGTTTTGACAAGAAATTGATATCCACTAAGGCCCATTTAAATGAATATCCAAGTCCTAGAGCACTGCAAAAGGACAATCTAATTCCTGCTAAATAAAAAATTAATTAGACTTAGTAGATCCCCTTGGTCTTGTGCTACCTTCTATATTTGAAGAGAGCAGAGATAGAAAGAGGAGTCCCTGAGTTAGTAATCAATTACAAACCCTTAAATACTGCCTTGAAGTGGATAAGGTACTCAATACCAAACAAGAGAGACCTATTAACCAGAATCACAAAAGCCAAAATATTTTCAAAATTTGATCTCAAATCAGGATTCTAGCAAATCCAAATAAGTGAAAAGGATAGGTACAAAACTACATTTACTATCCCTTTTGGCCAGTATGAATAGAATGTTATGCCATTCGACCTCAAAAATACTCTTTCAGAATTTCAATGGATCATCAATCAGATTTTTACTCCTTATACCAAGTTTACCATAATTTACGTTGATGATATCCTTATATTCTTTGAGATAATTGACCAACATTTCAAACATCTTGAAACCTTTTCTTATGAAATCACTAGGAATGGCTTAGTCCTTTCAGAAACCAAAATGGACCTCTTCAAGACCCAAATTAGGTTCCTAGGATATGAGATAAACCAAGAAACCACAAAACTCATCCAAAAGTCTTTGCAATTTGCCTCAAAGTTTTCAAACCAAATTCTAGAGAAAAAATAGCTTTAAAGGTTTTTGAGTAGCTTTAGCTATGTTGCAGACTATTATAAGAGCCTAAAACCCATAACAAAACCATTATATGATTGTCTCAAAAAGATTCCTCCTTAGTGGGGAGACAAGCAAACTCAAGCTATGAAAACCATCAAAAGCCAAATTAAGGAATTACCCTGTCTAAACCTTTCTGATCCAAGTCTTCCCAAAATCATGGAAATGGATGCTTCAGACATAGGTTATGGAGGAATCCTAAAACAAAAGGGAGACAAAAGAGAAGAACTAGTCCAATACCATTCTGACATCTGGAATGATATCCAAAGAAAATACTCAATAATCAAGAAAGAAGTTTTATCGATTGTTTTATGTGTCTTAAAATTTCAAAGTAAACTTTTGAATCAAAAGTTTTTACTCCGAATTGATTGCCAGTCTGCAAAATTCATTTTGGAAAAAGATGTTAAAAATTTAGCTTCAAAATAAGTTTTTGCAAGATGGCAAGCTATCCTTTTAATTTTTGATTTTCAAATTAAGTTCAAGAGAGCAAAAGACAATTCCCTTCCTAACTTCCTCTTTTGGGAATTTTTATAGGGCAACTCTTAATGGCCCCCAAAAAACAGGCCTCCTCATCCTCCTCCCAAAACCCTACTCCTAAAAAGTCAAAACCTCGAACATGGTTCGAAATTGTTTCTCAGGAAGAAACCCAAAAGAAGCAACCTTCTGATTCAAACACACAGGCGATTGTTGCAAAATCAATAAGCAAGCTAACAGAAGTTGTTCAAAAAATGCTATTACTAGAGGTGAAACACTCTATACAATTGGTACCATTCAAGGACAAAAAAGGTAAGACTATCATTGGATTTTTTGATCCAGCCCCCATTCAATCCAAAACCTCCAAAAAACCAATAACCCAATACTTTGACAAAAAGACCCTTCAATCAATTGTTGTGATTGAAGATGAATTCACCTCAGGGGACCCAAAGTTAGTAGCCCAAACTATGTTTCCTGACGGATGGCAATACCAACCCAAAGACCCCTACAAAGACCAAGCATGGTTTGAGATCGTTCTCTCAGACACCAATTCCATCCTTATCAAACACTATTTGGATGAATCCAACCCCCAAGTCTACACCCATTCCATAGTCCAAATCCTTAAAGTTCTTACTTCGATTGACTGGGATGATAGCCCCTCTAACTATAAAAAATTAACCATCCAAAATTATTCACCATAATATTATAACTACTTGAACTATTTGACAGCCTGGTACAATGCATTTCTCTATCAAAATCCTCAGCACAAGCACTCTTGGCTCTTTTACTTCAAAACCAACATTTCCTTCTAGTTTCCTTATTGGTTCAGCACCTGGTGGAATTATTATGGTGCCATCCCAGAAATACTGCCAAGCCATATTCAAGAAAGCTTTTCCCTATTCAGTAAAAAAATGATGCTCCCTCCTAGAAATCAAAAGTTTCCAGTCCTACTAGAGTTCTTTTCTCAATTCGCCCTTTCCTGGATTCTTACTTGGGAGTATACCCTTGTTCAAAATCCACCACTCCCTCCTTCCCTGGGAAGGAAGTTCAAGACAAAATGGTGTTCTTTTAAATGAGTTGGCTTGAGGCCTTCCTTTGTAAAAACCCTGAGTTCAATGTAGAAAGAGCATCCAAAGCAAGAGTGATCGACTAGCTTGAAAAGTTCTGGACTGAATACAAAAGGTTACTAGTGCAAAACTTGTTGGAGCCAAGTTCTGGATTGAATACAAAAGGTTACTACTAGAGTCACTCTCCAAGCTCGAAGAAGAAGAGGAGGAAAAAGACTTTGCTAGCTCCTCCTTTGACCCCTTAATAAATTTTGATGAAGACCCTTTCCCAGAGCTCCAACTGTAAGCACCACTCAAAAGGCAACAGTTCGCCACAAGTGGATCAGTCCGTCACCTTCAATCTCTATAACAAGCAAATCAGAACAATCTTCACCAGCAACATAGAGATACCTATCCAATCAACTCAACAGTAAGCAAAGCAAAGATGCTCTGCTATCAAATCAAGCTATCAAATCCGACTACATGAAGCTTCCCTCGCAAGCCTCATCAACAACCTCTAATACTCTGCTATAAATAGCCACCATTGGAGTCTCTTTCAAAGCCAGAAATCTCCTCCTTCAAACCAAGAGTATTCCTTCAAGCAATTACAAGAATGGCCCATTCCCGAGATTCCAATCTTGATCTCTACCATGATAGGGGACATCGCCACCAACACTGGTAGCCAAGGTATCACCATCAACACCACTACCACCACTACATGCATCTTAGGTTTGACCCTGTACCTGCTGGACCAATCACCATCATCCTCCAAATCCCAAGAACAAACACCATCCAAGTTTAACCTCAAGCTCACACTCCAACTCCGGACTAAAGCATTAGAGTCATTAGAACAACAAGCAACCAAGCAACTTGTCTTGTCCAATCAGTAAGATCACCTGACCAGCAAGTCCCTACACTTGATGCAGTAGCAACTCAAAATGCAAGTAGTCCCTCAACTAGTTAAGCCAACTATAGGGTAGTTCGAAGAATACCTCTACAAGGCCAATAGTACTGCCCAATCAATATTGAGTCCGACCATAATTCATCAGGATCATCGTTGGCTCCACCCCAAGCTCCACCTCAAACACCACTAGCTCTAATGATGCTTGAAGAAGCCTGCAGGCATCGACACTAATATGTTGGATGCCTCGGGCGATGTAGCAACATGGCCAGACCATGGTCACCTACTCATCTGGAGTCAAATCCAACAGAACCAACAGACCCAATCGAGCCACCAAGCAATTAGGATTGAGTAATCAAATCAAAACAACAAGTTTCACTAGAAGCCCATGGTTCTACCTTAATAGTAAATCCACCAAGAAGCCCGCAGTTTTTCAAAAGCCCGTGGTTTTGCAAAACAACTAGCGAGAATCCATGATTTCACAAAACAACTAAAAGGAGCCCATGGTTTGTACCCCTAGTTTTATCAAAACAATTGGTGCCCGTAGTTTTCTACCCATGATTTTTTAGATCAAAAGTACTCTTAGGATGACAACATCAAATCGTGCTCCCTTGGTGTCAAGAGAAGTTGAAGTCTGCCAATCCAACTCAAGCTCTATAAAAGACGAAGAGAGCATTCAGAAGATGCATAATGAAAATCACTCAAAAGAGCCTTAACAAGCTTTACCACCCTCTCCTTCCTTCTTCTCCTCTCTTGTATTTTCAAATTTCTTTCTTGTAAGCAAGTCTTCAAGCTTTGTAATCAAATTCTCAAGCTTTCAAGCTTTCAAGTCTCCAAGTCTTCCACTGTGTATGCAAATCTTCAAGCTTTAATAAAAGTAAAGCTTTTCTCAAAACTCTCTTCAAGTTTTATTTATGTTTTCCACTTTTAGTTTTCCATGCATGCATGCCTTCTAATTAATATATCAAAATAAATAGGCAAGTAGCAGACCTTGGTGTAGCAAGTGGTATCAGAGCCTAGCCCTTCTTTCTTTTGCTTAGGTTCAAATCTTTTGAGGATGTTGCTTAAATTATAGATTTGGACTTCTTTATTTTCTTTTGTTAAAGAGTCTTTTAATTTATTTTGATATTATTTTTAAAGTTTAGGGTCTGTTAGTTTGTCACTAAAATCTAATAGAAGATCTTGTTCTCTTGTTATAACACAGATTTCTTCTTCTGATGATTCTAAAGTTTGAATTTTGAGTCAGAAGAACTTGCATCTGAATTTAACAAAAGAGTTTTAAGATTTTGTTTGATTGAATCTAGAAGATTTGATTCATCTAGTTCAGTGTTGTTAATTTTAAATTTTATTTTGCAGTCTAAACTAAAGTGTCCAGGTTGCTGCATCTGTAATAGATGGGAGGAATTGAGGGTTTTCTTTTTTGATGAAAGGTTTTTTAGATGAGGGTCTGGAAACTCTGAGGCAAATTCTAAAGACTTTTAGATGGATTTTGTGGTTCCTTGGTTTATCTTATATCATAGGAACCTGATTTGTGTCTTGAAGAGATCCATTTTGGTTTCTGAAAGGACTAGGCCATTCATAGTGATTTTATAGGAAAAGATTTCAAGATGTTTGAAATGTTGCTCAATTGTCTTAGAGAATACAAGGATATCATCAATGTAGGTTATGATAAACCTGGTATAGAAAGTAAAAATCTCATTGATGATTCGTTGAAATTCTGAGGGAGCATTTTTGAGGCCGAATGGCATAACATTCCATTCATACTGGCCATAAGGGACAGTAAATGCAATTTTGTATCTATCCTTTTCACTTATTTGGATTTGTCAAAATCCCAATTTGAAATTAAATTTTGAAAATATTTTGGCTTTTGTGATTCTGGTTAATAGGTCTCTCTTGTTTGGTATTAGGTATCTTATCCACTTCAAGGCAGTGCTTAAGGATTTGTAATTGATTACTAACCTAGGGACTTCTCTTTCTATCTTTGCTTTCTTTTGAATATAGAAGGCAGCACAAGACCAAGAAAATCTGCTAGGTCTAATTAGTTTTTTGTTTAGTAGGGATTGAATTTTCTTTTTGTAGTGCTCTAGGACTTGGGTATTTATTTGAATGGGCCTTGTCTTAGTGGGTATCAGTTTCTCATCGAAACTACTTTCATAAGGGAGGTCCATAATGCATATTTTTCTAGCACAGAAGGCATTGGGTAGGTCAAAACAATATTGCTTGATCAGGATTTTTTTGAAGGTTTGGATTCTATTTTTGATTTATTTTGTTTGAAGCTGATCTTTAATTTTTTTGAAATTAATTTCTTCCTTAAGATATTCTAATTGTTTTTGTTTTCTTTGGATTAGATTCACTGAACTATTCTTAAGGAGTTGAAGGGTTTGATCATGTTGAGAAAAGGTCTTGACCTAAGAATTGAAAGAATAGGTCTTGACCTAAGAACTTTGCTTTGATTTCTTCTTCATCTACGTAGAAGGGTTTGATCATGTTGAGAAAAAGGCATTCCTAGAATCACCATTTGATTTAGATCTTTGACTAGTATGAAGGGAGTCTTCATACAGACATTGTTGTTGCAAACTAGAGCATTTGAAAGTTTGTATTTGATTTTGAGATCTGAACCACTGGCTGTGGTCAGTTTTTCTTTGATTTTTCAAAAAAAATTATAGGAATCAATCCTTCTTGAATGCAATTTGAGTTTGCTCTTGAGTTGACTAAGGCTACAGTGTCTAATCTGAAGTTTTCTATCAGGAGGGTTATCTCTACACTCCATTTTTAAATTGTGAGTTTAGAGGTGACTTCGACAAAGGTAGGAATCTCGAGGTCATCAGTTTCTTTGATTGATTTTTTCTCTTTAATTTTTTTTAGTTGGGTTTTTATTTGGTTTATTTTTTAAGCTTTATTTTTTTTTGAAGATCTTGAATTGTGTCGTCTTTGCTTTGCTTAGGTTCAAATCTTTTGAGGATGTTGTTTGGATTATAGAATTGGACTTCTTCGTTTTCTCTTGTTAAAGAGTCTTTTAATTTGTTTAGGTACTATTTTTGAAGTTCAGGGTCTATTAGTTTATCAATAAAGTTTAATAGAAAATCTTGTTCCCTTGTTATAACATAGATTTCTCCTTTTGATGATTCTAAAATTTGAGTTTCAAAGTTAGAAGAACTTGCATCTGAGTCTAACAAAAGAGTTTTGAGATTTTATTTGATTGAATCTAGAAGATTTGATTCATCTAGTTTAATGTTGCTAAATTTGAATTTTATTTTGTAGTCTGAACTGAAGTGTCTAGGTTTGCCGCATCTATAATTGTTGGGAGGATTTGAGGATTTTTCTTTTTTGATGAGAGGTTTTTGTTTTGTCTTGGGCGTTTGAGTTTTGTAAGATGTTTTCTTATACTTGGGTTTTGGTTTATAAGTGCTTTGAGGTTTTCAAGGTAGCTTAGGTGGCTTCTTTTGATACTATTTGCATTAATTATGTTTCTTGTAGTATTTAATTTGCATTTGAATAGGAGGAAGCTTGAATTGCTCGCAGAAACCTCCTAGCTCTTTTTTGCTTATTATTTATTCCTTTTTAAGTTGATGTTTGAGCCTTAATTTTGTACAAAGGTTTAAATCTTCTTCATTGATTGTGCTTATTAAGTCTCCATATGTTAAGTTCTCATAAAGGATCCTACCATTATTTTGGTTTCTAAGCTTGGCTCCAATTTTTTTAGAGAAGACTATTGGTAACCCTACTAAGAATTTTTCTTTTCAGAAGGACTAGTTACAATCGTCTCTGATTAAGACTCTTGTTAGGAAGATATCTTTATATTATTTGAAATCTTGAAGTTTTTTGCATTTGAGATTTGTTAGGATTTTAGAGATTCGATCTCTGAATTTTGAAGGATCTTCTATAAAGTGTTTGGTGATTGTAAAGATGAGGATGGAAACAGCATCTTGGATTTCATTTCCATTCTCATCCCTGATGGGTTGGCTGTCAGCATTTCTTTTGATAGCAGTAATTATTTGATGATTTTCTTCATTAGTGAGTAGAAAATCCCTCCAACCTTTGAGTTGACCAATAAAACCTGAGATAAGGGCTGCAATTATGGCTTGGTCTCGAGCTCTACCCTTAGTTCTGTAGGCAGTTGCTACCATGGTCATTTCTTGAAGTATTTTGAGGATTTTGTATTCTGTTTGTCCGTCTATATTCCATTCATAGATGGTTTGGGCAGAATATTGATTTTGTAGAATGGGTCTTTCTTCAAAGTCCATGTCAGGCATGGTTGGTCTAGGGCAATATGGGTTTTGAGGATCAGGTTCATAAGGTCTAGAAGGTCCGATCTAGTTAACCTTATGGATTTGGAGATTTTGATTTGGATCAAATTCAAAGTTTGAAAATAAGTAGGCTGGGTTAGGTTCTAGGTTCTGGTTTGTGTTAGAGACTGGCTTAGAAGCTTAGGATGCTTGACTAAAAGTATCACTTCCTTGGTCTAGGATAGCTATTGATTTCCTCTCTTTGGAGGTCTTAGGTATATCCAAGGTAGAGTAAGTTAACTCTAGGGCTTCAAGCCTTTTGTTGATTTCTCCTAGAAGGTTTATGTCTTCTAGTCCTTTTTTGTATTTTTTAGGGGTTTTCAGTGCTTGAAGTCTTTTATTGATTTCTCCTAGAAAATCTCCATCTTCTAGGTCTCCTTTGGTTTGGGTTTCATCCTCTTGGGAAGGAGGGTAAGTTTCAACTAGGCCTTTTGGTTGCATCATGTCTATTTGTTTTGGTCTGGCATTCATCTCATACCATTTAAAGAAACCTATATGGTCCTTGATTGAGTGCATAAAATAATACCATTTGGTCCTTAATTCAGCTCTTTGATTTTCATCATAAATTTTGAAGAATTCATCCCTTTTGATTTGGTTTTGGTATGAGTTAAAGTCTCTTCTAAGAAGGTTCTTACTAAGACAAACTCAGCTTGGATTGTATTGATTTCTAGGTTCATTTGGCAATAGGTTGCGCTCAGGTTAGGGGACTCAACCTATTCACAATAGGATAATTTGGGAATTGATGTTTTTGAATCTACCTCTGTTAGGTTTATATCTACAGAGCAGCTCTTTCTGGAAGGAGCAAAGCCTACTGCAGATGGAATACCCATAGAGGTGAACCTAGAGCTTAAGCTTCTTTCAATCCTAAGTCTATTGAACCTGATTGTAACATCACCTTCCTAAGTGGTAGTGATGTCTTCTAGGTGACTGGATTTCTTACCTGATGGCAGGAGCCAATCTTTTGGAGGGTCCAATCTTTTGGTAGGTTGACTTGGTCCCATATAAGGAATTTTTGGAATGAACACATTTCCCTTATTTGAGTCAGTTTGGAAGTAATCAGTCTAACCGAAGGACTTTTTGGCTAGGGATCCTATGTGTTGAAGAGTGTTTACAGTTTTGAAGTAGATCCTAACTAGGACTGTGGCCAAGAAGGATCCTTGAAGAGCATTTCTAAATTATGCATTTTGATTTCTAATTCTAAGGCTCTTAGAATGTTTTTGTCTTTTATTTTGAGGGTGAGGAGGGTGAGCCATCAAATACACTAGTCCATGTTCTTGTAGCAGTAGACTGGGCCATCAAATACACTAGTTTCTACCATTCCTAGTAGAGAATCAAGGTATCTACCATCTTTTAAGCATATTAAAATGGCACTGCTTATACCTTTCCTGATCATTGATATAATAGCAACTTGGACGAGTCCTAAATGTAGAAACTCATATTTATTTTTGAAGCTATTGATCAGTTCCTAATTCAATAGAGGAATCAGTTCATGATCTTTTGAGATTGAATGGATTTTTTCTATCATTTTGATTCCTTGAATCTGGTATCAACCAGTTGGTTTTATAGATTGACTTGAGAGAAGATTTTTGGGATGACAACTTTTGAGGGGTCATAGAGAACTGGGGTTTTTTCAAGGGTTCCAATGCTTATGCACCTTCTCCATGGGAAGAGGAGGAAGAAAAAGAAATTTATGGATAGGAAAACTCATATCTATTTCTAACCTACTGGTAGTAGTCTGAGTCCTAGTGTCACTCTGGATAAGTACTATGCCACTTGGTAACTAGCAATGCCATGCCAGAAAGAATAGCTTGTTCTTCCAAAAATGACTAACTACCCTTTGCCCTAAGCACGGCTCTCCTGACCTTCAAAGTGGTACTTACAGGACTTATTGCCTCTAGGAAAAGTGCTATTTCTAACCTTGCTGCTATCTAGTATATAACCCAAAATGAACCCGCCACTAAGAACATAGAATGCTAGAAGTAGCTGCAGAAATAAAACATGAGATGGCCTATGCAGAAACTACTCTATCTACTCCCTTCTCCCTGATGGAAAGAAGGGCTTGTTAGATATATGTGCCCTAGAAGCCAGAATTGGCTGACACTTGTAATACACTTCTAGGGGCAAAATTATAATTTTGACTATAATTAATGAAATGGGTTATTTTCTGTCACACATGTGTATTTAGTGTCTGTGATACATCCTTTGAGTTAATGGTAATGATAATTCATATTTTCAAGAGTTGAAAATTTAAGACATGAATAATCATTATTAACTCATAAACAGCTTCTGACCATAGGATCATCACGAGGATGGTGATTGATCCGGAAGGTTGGTGTACGATCGCTTCTCTTTAGTAGATGAGTCTTGAGTCTACGGTGTGGAGACACCGGAGCGAAAGTACAGGTACTCATTAGAGAATGAGGGCACTGAGCGTGACCACCTCGAGTAGTCATTAGGAAGTCTACCTTCTCGTCAATGACTGACTCGATGCTGCAGTAGTGTGTCTGGTTCTTTGACCTGAGATGCATCGGCAGTTCACCTTGAGGGTGTTATAGTTTGACTACACCATTACTCGGTCTCCTAGCCATATGGAACCCTGAGGTGTATGTTGGCTATAGCATGTTCATTGTAGGAACTGGATTGCATCAAGATGGGATCTATCTACCTCGGTGGTAGAGGAGTAGCCCTATGATGATCATGAGAATCAAGTCCAGAAATCCATGGCCATGGTAGAGTGAAATAATAGAAAGAGTTTCTATTTAGATTTTCACATTGGACTCGAATCGAATGATTACATCATATGACAGAGACTAGGGTTTGACGAGTTCACCTTAACCCTAATCTGATCGGGGCTCAAGATAGAAGAACTGAATCACACAGGTAGCTGCACCAAGAGGTTCGCATTCAGCTCTGATGGGTTGCCACCATATACTGCTAGGTGTCACTGGTGGATTTTGGGAGCAATTAGAATGATTTAGATGATCGATCATTCTAGCTGTTCGAATCAGAAGAGTTCTGATCCATCGAAAGGAGTTTCGATGATGTCTATGATAGAGATCATGACATATCCCATTACCATACAGAACTGAACCTAACTGGGTCACACAAACAAGGGTTTGAATCTGGTGATCATCAATTGAACTGATCTAGTTCAATTGATCTGAATGAGATTCAATTAGGTTCAAGGAAATCGTGCTAGCACTCGATTGAACCTAACGTTCTTCTTTTACTATCATAAATAAGTTGTCCTGACTGAGCCAAAGGAGTTTGTGCTCAATCAGAGGCCTTCATATGGTCTGACTGGAGGTTGTCCAAGTCAGAATAGGTTGTCTTATTTGTAAGACATTACCTGCCATTTTTGGTCACCTGCCATTTCTTGTTCTTTGACTTTGGTCAAAAGTCTACCTTTGACTGGTCAAACATTGACCATTGACCCTTTGACTTTTGACCACATGTCATGCACCTATTGGAGAGCTGGTGGGGGCCTGTCCCCCTGCCAGAACCTGGCAAGGAGAAGGGCGCACGCCAAGGGTGGCGTGAGCCCAAGTAGGAGGCGCCTAGGAGTCCTTGTTGGACAAGGACTCCACCTCCCTTTTGGATTCCAATCAGAGTTCTACTAAGAATCCAGTTTGACTGGTCTTAGGCACCCTCTAAGGAGGAATCCAGGGGTCTCTATTCCAACCAATCAGATTTAGATCTGATTTCACAAAGGGTTGTGATTGGTTGAGAGGAAGAGGAGTTGGATCACAAGAGGTCTATAAATAAGACCCTGCGCCCAACCCTAATTCTAATGCAATTAGACATGCCCCAAGGCTGCCTCTCCCCTCCTTCTCCATGCCATAGTCTCTTCTCCCCTTGCTCTCCACGTCCAAAAGAGTTTTGGACTTAGGTTGGTGCGATTCAGATCAAGGAAAGGCGATCAAAAGCAAGAAGGCTGCGCTGCTGCAAAAGGACGACTGCAGATCTTCAAAAGAGTTTTGAAGATCCTCCAGATCAGATCCAGATCTGATTTTTGGAGGTGTGATAGAGAAGAAGAGGATCTCCAGATCCAACCCAAGTGGATACCGGTAGAGGCCAGGCGCTTGCGTGGCTAAGATCCAGAACCTTCCGCTGCAATCAGGATCATCTACAGGGTAATAGGATTACCCAAATCAGGTAAATTAAATTTGATTTAATTTATCTTATTTTATTTTATTTATTAAAATAATAAGAATTAGATCTGAAACATATCAAGATCTGATTGAGATCAAGAGAAAAATTTTGAAATATATCTCTTGATCTAATCAGATCTGGACGAACCTGGACCGGGAAATCAGGATTTTCCTTCAACTGGTATCAGAGCCATGGTTCTAAATTATTTAGATCTGATTTTAATTTTATTTTAATTAGAAAATAAAGTGATTTCAGATGTCACATGAGATGTGATCAGATCTGAAATCAAAAAAATTAAAATTAAATGATTTGGATCTAAGAACATGAAGATATGCATGACTAGTTCTAGAATAGAATAGTTCTATAGAATAGTTTTGCATGTCTTTGATTTAATCTGATTAAATCATATTTTAGATCTTCTTATTTACTATTTTCTGATATTATAAGTGTTATAATAATATCTGATAAACAGTAAATAAAAATTATTTAATTTTAAATATCATATGAGATATGATTGATGCATCTGTACGCAGTTGCTACCATGTCATTTCTTGAAGGTATTTTGAGGATGTTTGTATCTGTTTGTCCGTCTATATTCCATTCATAGATGTTTGGGCAGAATTGATTTTTGTAGAATGGGTCTTTCTTCAAAGTCCATGTCAGGCATGGTTTCTAGGGCAATATGGGTTTTGAGGATCAGGTTCATAAGGTCTAGAAGGTCCGATCTAGTTACCTTATGGATTGGAGATTTTGATTTGATCAAAATTTCAAAGTTTGAAAATAAGTAGGCTGGGTTAGGTTCTAGGTTCTGGTTTGTTTAGAGACTGGCTTAGAAGCTTAGGATGCTTGACTAAAAGTATCAACTTCCTTGGTCTAGGATAGCTATTGATTTCCTCTCTTTGGAGTCTTAGGTATATTCCAAGGTAGAGTAAGTTAACTCTAGGGCTTCAAGCCTTTTGTTGATTTCTCCTAGAAGTTTATGTCTTCTAGTCCTTTTTTGTATTTTTTAGGGGTTTTCAGTGCTTGAAGTCTTTTATTGATTTCTCCTAGAAAAATCTCCATCTTCTAGGTCATCCTTTGGTTTGGGTTTCAATCCTCTTGGGAAGGAGGGTAAGTTTCAACTAGGCCTTTTGGTTGCATCATGTTATTTGTTTTGTGTCTGGCATTCATCTCATACCATTTAAAGAAACCTATATGTCCTTGATTGAGTGCATAAAATAATACCATTTGGTCCTTAATTCAGCTCTTTGATTTTCATCATAAATTTTGAAGAATTCATCCCTTTTGATTTGGTTTTGGTATGAGTTAAAGTCTCTTCTAAGAAGGTTCTTACTAAGACAAACTCAGCTTGGATTGTATTGATTTCTAGGTTCATTTGGCAATAGGTTGCGCTCAGGTTAGGGGACTCAACCTATTCACAATAGGATAATTTGGGAATTGATGTTTTTGAATCTACCTCTGTTAGGTTTATATCTACAGAGCAGCTCTTTCTGGAAGGAGCAAAGCCTACTGCAGATGGAATACCCATAGAGGTGAACCTAGAGCTTAAGCTTCTTTCAATCCTAAGTCTATTGAACCTGATTGTAACATCACCTTCCTAAGTGGTAGTGATGTCTTCTAGGTGACTGATTTCTTACCTGATGGCAGGAGCCAATCTTTTGGGGGTCCAATCTTTTGGTAGGTTGACTTGGTCTCATATAAGAATTTTTGGAATGAACACATTTCCCTTATTTGAGTCGATTTGGAAGTAATCAGTCTGACCTAAGATCTTTTTGGTTAGGGATCCTATGTGTTGAAGAGTGTTTACAGTTTTGAAGTAGATCCTAACTAGGACTGTGGCCAAGAAGGATCTTGAAAGCATATCTAAATTATGCATTTTGATTTCTAATTCTAAGGCTTTTAGAATGTTTGTGTCTTTTATTTTGAGGGTGAGGTCCATGTTCCAATTGCAGTAGACTGGGCCATCAAATACACTAGTTTCTACCATTCCTAGTAGAGAATCAAGGTATCTACCATCTTTTAAGCATATTAAAATGGCACTGCTTATACCTTTCCTGATCATTGATATAATAGCAACTTGGACGAGTCCTAAATGTAGAAACTCATATTTATTTTTGAAGCTATTGATCAGTTCCTAATTCAATAGAGGAATCAGTTCATGATCTTTTGAGATTGAATGGATTTTTTCTATCATTTTGATCCTTGAATCTGGTATCAACCAGTTGGTTTTATAGATTGACTTGAGAGAAATTTTTGGGATGACAACTTTTGAGGGGTCATAGAGAACTGGGGTTTTTCAAGGGTTCCAATGCTTATACCTTCTCCATGGGAAGAGGAGGAAGAAAAAAAATTTATGGACAGGAAACTCATATCTATTTCTAACCTACTAGTAGTAGTCTGAGTCCTAGTGTCACTCTGGATAAGTACTATGCCACTTGGTAACTAGCAATGCCATGCCAGAAAGAATAGCTTGTTCTTCCAAAAATGACTAACTACCCTTTGCCCTAAGCACGGCTCTCCTGACCTTCAAAGTGGTACTTACAGGACTTATTGCCTCTAGGAAAAGTGCTATTTCTAACCTTGCTGCTATCTAGTATATAACCCAAAATGAACCCGCCACTAAGAACATAGAATGCTAGAAGTAGCTGCAGAAATAAAACATGAGATGGCCTATGCAGAAACTACTCTATCTACTCCCTTCTCCCTGATGGAAAGAAGGGCTTGTTAGATATATGTGCCCTAGAAGCCAGAATTGGCTGACACTTGTAATACACTTCTAGGGGCAAAATTATAATTTTGACTATAATTAATGAAATGGGTTATTTTCTGTCACACATTTGGTATAGGGAGCAAAAATCTCATTGATAATCTGTTGAAATTCTGAGGGAGCATTTTTGAGGCCGAATGGCATATATTGGCTAAAAGGGATAGTAAATGCAGTTTTGTACCTATCCTTTTCACTTATTTAGATTTACCAGAATTCTGATTTGAGATCAAAATTTGAAAATATTTTAGCTTTTGTGATTCTAGTTAATAGGTCTCTCTTGTTTGATATTGGGCACATTATCAAGATAGTGTTTAAGGGTTTGTAATTTATTACTAACCTAGGAACTCCTCTTTCTATCTCTGCTCTCTTCTAAACATAGAAGGCAACACAAGACAAAAGGGATCTGTTAGGTTTAATTAGTTTTTTTGTTTAGCAAGGATTGAATTTTTGCAGTACTCTAGGACTTGGGTATTCATTTGAATGGGCCTTGCCTTAATGGATATCAGTTTCTTGTCGAAATTGCTATCATAGAAGAGGTCCACAATGTATCTTTTTCTAGCCCAGAAGGCATTGGGTAGGTTAGAACAATTTTGCTTGATCAGGATTTCACTGATGGTTTGGATTCTGCTTTTTGATTTATTTTATTTGAAGCTGATCTTCAATTCTTTTGAAATTGATTTCTTCCTTAAGATATTCTAATTGTTTTTGTTTCCTTTGGATTAGGTTCACAGAACTATTCTTAAGGAGTTGAAGGATTTTGTATAAGGACGGATGGATGAATTGGAAGAATAGATCTTGATCTAAGAATTTTGCTTTGATTTCTTTTTTGTCTACGTAGAAGGACTTGATCATGTTGAGAAAAGATGTTTCTAGGATCATCATTTGATTTAGATCTTTGACTAGTATGAAGAGGGTCTTTATAAAGACATTGTTGTTGTAAACTAGGGCATTTGAAAATTTGTATTTGATTTTGAGATCTGAACCACCAGCTATGGTCAATTTTTCTTTGTTTTTTTCAAAAAAAAATTGTAAGAATCAATCCTTCTTGAATGCAATTTGAGTCTGCTCTTGAGTCGACTAAGGTTACAGTGTCTAATCTAAAGTCTTCTATCATGAGGGTTATCTTTACACTCCATTTTTGAATTGTGAGCTGAGAGATGACTTTGACAAAGCTAAGAATCTTGAGGTCACCAGTTTTTTTGATTGGTTCTTTCTTTTTGATTTTTCCTAGTTGGGTTTTTATTTGGTATATTTCTTTTTTAGCTCATTTATTTCTTTTTGAAGATCTTGGATTGTGACTTCTTTCTTTTACTTAGGTTCAAATCTTTTAAGGATGTTGCTTAGATTATAGATTAGGACTTCATTTTCTTTTGTTAAAGTATTTTAATTTATTTAGGTATTATTTTTGAAGTTCGGGTCTGTTAGTTTATCAATAAAGTCTAATAAAAGATCATGTTCTCTTGTTATAACATAGATTTCTCTTTCTGATGATTCTGAAATTTGAGTTTTAGAGTCAGAAGAACTGGCATCTGAGTTTAACAAAAGAGTTTTGAGATTTTATTTGATTGAATCAAGAATATTTGATTCATCTAGTTCAATGTTGTTAATTTTGAATTTCATTTTGTAGTCTGAACTGAAGTGTCTAGGTTTGCTGCATCTGTAATAGATGGAAGGATTTGTGGGTTTTTCTTTTTTGATGAGAGGTTTTTATTTTGTCTTGGGTGTTTGAGTTTTGTAAGACATTTTCTTATACTTGGGTTTTGGTTTATAAGTGCTTTGAGGTTTCCAAGGTGGCTTAGGTGGTTTCTTTTGACATTGTTTGCATTAATTATGTTTCTTATGGTGTTTAATTTGCATTTGAATAGGAGGAAGCCCGAATTGCTTGTAGAAACCTCATAGCTCTTTTTTACTCGTTATTTGTTCTTTTTAAGTTGATGTTTGAGCCTTAATTCTGTGCAAAGGTTTAAACCTTCTTCATTGATTGTACTTATTAGGTCTCCATATGTTAAGTTCTCATATGGGATCTTACCATTATTTTGGTTTCTAATCTTAGTTCTAATTTTTTTAGAAAATATTGTTGGTAACTCTGCTAAGAATTTCTCTTTTTAAAAGGACTGGTTATAATCATCTCTGGTTAAGACTCTTGTTAGGAAGACGTCTTTATACCATTTGAAATCTTGAAGCTTTTTGTATTTGAGATTTGTTAGGATCTTAGAGGTTCAATATCTAAATTTTGAAGGATCTCTTATGAAGTATTTGGTGATTGCAAAGATGAGGATGAAAACTGCATCCTGAATTTCATTTCCATTCTCATTCCTGATGGGATGGCCGTCAGCATTTCTTTTGACAGCGATCATTATTTGATGATTTTCTTCATCGGTTAGAAGGAAATCCCATCAATCTTTTAGTTGATCGGTAAAACCTAAAATAAGAGCTATAGCTATGACTTGGTCTTGAGCTCTATTCTTAGTCTATAGGTAAGGCTGAAAATGGGTCGGGTTGACCCGTGATCCGATTGAAGAAAAAATTCTATTTTTCCAGCATAGGATCGTTCAGATCTGATTGGATCTAAAGAAATATTTCAATAATTTTTTCTATGATCTTAATCAGATCGGAGACATCTTGGATCTAATCCTAAAGATCTGATATTATAAAAATAAAAATAAAATTAAATCTAATTTAATGTCATACCTTATTTTTGGTAATCAAATTATCATGTGATAATATTGATTGATCCTGAGGTTCTGGATGGAGCCACGCACGTGCCTGACCTCTATCGGTGTCCACTCGGATAGAATCCGGAGGTCTTCTTCTTCTAAATCTCTTCTTCAAAAATTAGATCTAGATCTGATCTTGAAGTTCTTCAAAACTTCTTTTGAAGAAGCGGCAGTCATCTCATTCAGCAGTGCTGCCTTCTTCCTGACCTGGGTGCCTTTCTTCCTTGGATGTTACTTAAACCCGTGCTCAACTCCTTAGATGTAGAGAGGGGAGAGAGAGGATTAGATAGGGTAGGAAAGAGAGAGAGGCAGCCTTGGGGCATGGGAATTATGCAAGAACTCTTAACCCTAGATGCAGATAGGGTTTAAATAGACCCTGCTGCGCCATGCAGTGCCACATCATCATGGCCAATCAGAGGCCTTCATTCAATTAGATCTAAATTTGATTGATGGAATGATGTCATCTGATCCAATTAAATGAGAGTCCCTAAAAAATTCACATAGGTGGCGCCAAGACTGGATAAAACAAAAATCTTTGGTGCTTAAGTATTTAAATCCATCAAGAAACCCTGGAGTCCCATCTGTATGGGACTCCATCCCTTATCCATATGGGGTGCATGCCTAGGGTGGCGTGCACCCTCCCTTTTACCTCTTTTAGCTGGAGGACAGGAGCCCCAGGTGCTCTCCTATAGTCACATGACACATGGTCCTATGTCCAAGTATCCAGGGTCAACTATTGATCTATGTCCAAAAACAGGAATTAGTAGGTGACAGGAGTTGACAAGTGTTATCTTAAATCCATCTAATGAACTAAGACAATCCTTTTTTGATCTGAATAAGCTCCAATCAGACTAAGACAAAGTTCTTGAGTGAGCCCAAATAAATTTGGCTCAGTCGAGATGAATCAAAATGATTACAAAAGGAGAATGTTAGGCTCAATCGTGTGCTAGCACGATTTTCTTGAACCAATTGGATCTAATCCAAATCAATTGAATTGGGTTAGTCCAATTGATGACATCCAAACTCAAACCCTTATTTGTGTGATCCAGTTAGGTTCAGTTATGTATGGTAATGAGACATGTCACGATCGATATTATCGAAATATCTTTTGATGTACCAAAACTTTTCTGAGTTATACAATTAGAATGATCAATCATCTAAATCATTCTAATTGCTTCCAAAATCCATCAGTGACACCTAGCAGTATATGGTGGTAACCCATCAGAACCAAAAGTGTCCTCTTGGTGCAGCTACCTATGTGATTGGGTTCTTCTATCTTGAGCCATAATAGGATTAGGATTAAGGTGAACTTATCAAATCCAATATCCATCATATGAATTAATCATTCAATTCGAGTCTAATGTAAAACTCTAATAGAAACTCTTTCTATCATCTTCACTCTGCCATAGCCATGGGCTTAAAGACTCAATCTCATGATTATCATAGGGCTGCTCCTCATCTACCGAGGTAGATAGATTTTCTATTGACGCAATCTAATTCTTATAATGAACATGCTATAGCCAACATATACCTCAAAATTCTGAATGGTTAGGAGATCGAGTTATGGTGTAGTCAAACTATAACACTCTTAAAGTGAACAGTCGATGCACCTCAAGTCAAAGAACTAGACACACCACTGTAGCATCGAGTTAGTCATCAATGAGAAGATAGACTTTCTTATGACTGCTCGAGATGGTCACGCTTAGTGCCCTCATTCTCTAATGAGTATCTGTACTCTCGCTTCGATGTCTCCACACCATAGACTCAAGAGACATCTATCCTAAGAAAGCAATCTTATATCAATCTTTCAGATCGATTACCATCCTCGTGATGATCTTACGATCGAAAGCTATTTATGAGTTAATTATGAAAATTCATGTCTCAAATTTTTAACTCTTGAAAATATGAATTTGTCATTACCATTAACTCAAAGGATGTATCATAGACAATTTAAATACACACTATGATAGAAAATAATTCTTTTATTAATTTATAGTCAAAATTATAAAATTGCCCTTAAAAGTTGTTGGCACGAAATTTGACCGTCGTCGGAGTCGAAGTTGGATTTGGAGAGGACGAGATCGCCGTTGGGACCTACAAAACAAGTTTCATCCAGAGTCTAGGGTGATGGCTCTGGCAAGACCCTCCGACGATCGAGTCAGCTCTTTCGGTCAATAGAAATGGAATACGTAGAGAGATTCTAGCAGAGTTTTTTAGGAAGAAAAGATGAGCTTCTGAGAGAAAGTGTATCTGAAGGGTCTCTTATATGGATGGAGCCTATAGCAAACTGATAGTGATAGTCATAACCATCCGATAGTGGGCCATTTAGGATCATGTGGAGTTTGTTATGGAGGATAGTATTTGTTGTCGCAACGTGCGAGCCCATCGGGATCCAACGATCGAAGCTCGAATGGGAGAGATTGACGATTCTTTTGGCTATATTGAGGATGAGTGTCGAGGTCCTCTAGAGCTGTTGGATGGAGTTCGAAGGGAGTTTAGCTATTTGGAGGAGTCTGTTTGAAGAAAAAATTCGGAAGGAGTTCGATTGTTGGAGGAGTCCGGCTGAAAGAGAAGTCCGATAGGAGTTTGACTGTTGGAGGAGTTGTTGGAAATATACTCTCTTCTCACACGGATCGACGTGGCCGTCGGTGATTAGCCAAGCAATCAAAGAAGTACTTCTTAGAGATCTCTGTGGAAGCACGATCAAATAAATCAAAAAATAGAGAAGAAGAGAGAAAGAGATTTTCGAAAGAAAAGAGCTTTTATTCAGTATATTTCAGCACTCTTACAATCTTGACCTGTTTCTAGTATATATACTTTACAAAGGGTCAAGCCAAAGCTCATAGAAAAACTTTCCAAACCCAAACAACTCACGTACACAAAATAACAATCTGCGAAAATTGAGCCGACCCAATTTCAGACTGAGCCAGCTAACCTATGACTGGGTCATCTCCTTCTGGAACTGAGCCGATCTAATTGTGTACCATGCTAAAAATCCAAAAATGCTGCTTTCTATCTGAATTTTTTTCTAAGATCTAGCCGACCCAATCCTGGACTGAGCCATCCCAGTTCCCAACTAAGCCGGCTTAGTCTCAAAGTGAGCCGGCCCAGTTTTTGAACTTTACTATTGAGACTAATTCTTCTTCCAACTTGCTCCCATCTTCCCATGATCTATCTTCTCATATTTTCAAGACTTGGGAGTGCCACTTCTAAGCTCACATTCTCCATCTTGGTACTTTCATGTCCTTGTAAACTCATCTATTGTCAATAGACCCATCCATGCCATACATCTCTGAAAGCTGTCTCTAAAGAGTACCTTCATGAGTGCATCAGACTGATTCTCCTTAGTACGGATCTTCATCAGTTTCACTTCACCTTCCTCCACCAGTTCTCTGATCCTATGGTACCTCACGTCTATATGCTTTGTGCACGCATGATAGACTGAATTCTGTGCCAACAACAGAGCACTCTAACTATCACTGAATAGTGTAACCTTGCTCTGCTCCACCTCCAACTCATCAATCAGCCTCCTAAGCCAAAGGGCTTCCTTTATAGCCTCCATTATCCCAATATACTCGATATTTATGGTAGACAAGGCTATGATTGGCTGAAGGATTGATCTCTAAGACACCGATCCATCATATACGCAGAAGAGGTATCCAGTAGACCTCCTTGTATCAAGATCATCAGTATAATTTGCATCAACAAATCCTTCCAAAGGATCTGAACCTTCACACATCTTCACAGATTATTCTCCAAATCCTCCCGACTGCCCATCAAACACCAAAACAATAATCCCTTATTCCATGCAGATATCTTAATATCCATTTCAGTGCTTTCCAGTATTCTTTCCTAGGGTTAGCCATGTATCTACTAACCATGCTCACAGTATGTACTATATTTGATCTATAGCACACCATAGTGTACATCATACTGCCTACAGCATTTGCATAAGGAACTCATTCCATGTACTCTCTCTCCTCTTCTGATCGGGGGCACTGTAACTTGGAGAGAGACATAGCTCGACAATGGCGTCTCTATAGGTTTGGCCTTCTCCATCCCAAACCTCTCCAAAATCTTCTGGGCATACTTTCCTTGTGACAAATGGAGCACTTCTTTGCACATATCTCTACAAATCTCCATTCCAAGGATTTTCTCAGCTAGATCTAAATCTTTCATCTCAAATTTAGATGATAATGCCCTTTTCAACCTTTTCACATCATCCATGCTTCTACTAGCTATGAGCATATCATCTACATATAATAATAGGTACAGAGCATCCTCCTCATCTACATCCTTGATGTAGATACAACAATCATGTTCATATCTGCTGAAACCCAGGCTCAAGACAAAGCATCAAACCTTCGATACCACTGACGAGGAGATTGTTTCAAGCCATACAAAGACATTCTGAGTAAATATACCTTTTCTTTCTGTCCCATCTCCATGAAACCATCTAACTGCTTCATGTAGATTCTTTCTTCCAAAGTCTCATGAAGGAAGGCTGTCTTCACATCCATCTATTCCAATTCCATGTTATGCTGTGCCACCAGTGATAGTAAAACTCGAATAGATGTATGATGATCATAAGAGAGAAAATTTCTGTGTAGTCAATCCCTTCCCTTTATGAGTATCCCTTTTCTATCAGCCTTGCTTTGAATCTGATTCCATCTTGTTCTGAAGGTGCTTCTTTCTTTGTGAACACCCACTTTGAGCCAATAGATCGAGCACCCTCTGAAAGATCCACCAGCTGCCATGTCTGATTCTTCTCAAGTGATTCCATCTCCTCCATCATGGCCTGCATCCATGAATCATGATCCTCACTCTCTATGGCCTCTGCATAATTCTCTGGATCTCCATTAGCAGTGATGAGTGCATAGAAGATAACCTCATCAATGCCATATCTGATCGATCTCCTAATAGTATGCTGGGGCTTGTGCAAAGCCACTCTCACTGGCATATCTCTGTCTAATGTCTGTGGTTGCTCCTGCACATCTGTTTGAACTGCTGGCCCTCCATGATGATTTTCAATCTGAGATAATACTTTTCTACCCACCTCCACCTCAACAGGAACACTCCTGCAAGTGGATGTAACCTGCATGCCATCATTCTCTGACTGGCCACCGCTGTTCATCTTTATTTTTTCAGTTTCATCTATCCCAGACCTCCTCAAGATGCTCTTCTCATCAAAGATAACATCCATGCTGATCACTGACTTCTATGCTTGAGAGTCCCACAGTAGGTACCCCTTCACTCCTTATGGATACCTTATGAATGTCATCTTTTAAGATTTTGGATCCAATTTGTTCCTCTCGGTTGCCTCCACATGTGCATAGACTGTGCAATCGAAGACTTTCAGATGGCCAAGCTCCACCTTCTTTCCACTCCAGACCTCTTCTGGAATGCCTCCATTCAGCTTATAATGAGGGGATCTGTTCACAAGAAAAAGTTAGAGCATCACCCTAAAAAAACTTTGGGAGTGATGTTTATAGCCTCAAACTCCATGCCTTCTCGATCAGTATCTGGTTCATCCTCCCCATGACACCATTCTGCTGGGGAGTCATCCTCACCATGTAATGGCGTTTGATGCTATTTTTCTTATAGTACCTCCTGAACTCTAGGCTAGTATACTCCCCTCCATTGTCCGACCTCAGACACTTTACCTGTCTCCCTAACTCCTTCTCTACTTCAGCTCTTCAGGCTCTGAACTAGGCAAACACCTCTAATTTTTTTCTGATTAGATAAACCCATACCTTCCTTGAGAAATTATCAATGAAAGTAACAAAGTATTTTGCCCCACCTCTAGCTGATATAGGAGCTGATCCCCATACATCCGAGTGCACTAAATCCAGCACTCACTCGCTGCATTTGATACTTTTGGCAAACTTCATCCTATGCTATTTGCCAAAGATACACGACTCATAAAGATCTGTGCCCTCCTTCTTCAGGGCTGGGATCATACCTCTTCTGCTTAGTTCTATGAGCCCATGATCACTCATATGACCTATCCGATAGTGCCATAGCCGATATAAAATCTGCTCCTCGTGTGCTGCTGCTAGCATCTCTACACTATCATTTATCACTGAGCCTTCCATTTTATAAAGATTGTTGTTCAGTCTTCTACCTCTCATCACCACCAAAGTTTTCTTGAAAATTTTCAGACATCCACTCCCAGCCTGGCTACTAAAAGCATAATCCTGCTCCTCCAAGTAGCTCAAAAAAATCAAATTCTTTTTCAACTCCAGTACATGCCTGATATTTGATAATGTACGAATGATCCCGTCATACATTCTCATCCTGATAGAGCCAATTCCAGCTACTTTGCATGAATGATCATCTCTAAGGCTGACACTTCTACCATCGGCCTTCTGATAGATAGCAAACCACTTTTGATAAGAAGTATAGTGGTATGAGCATGCTGAATCTAATATCCACATAGTATCGCACTCTGTGGATCCATCTGATACAACTAGCAGGTCTTCTCCACTGCTCACAGAAGTTGTATCATCTTGCTTGCTGGCCTTCTCGTTTTCTGATCTCAAAAGGGAACAATCTCTCCTCAGGTATCTAGGCTGATGACATTTATAACATTTCAATATCATGTTCCTTTGATTGTGAGACTTTGACGTGCCCTTGGATTTTCCTCTTGTCTTCTCATTTGATCTTTCATATCTTTCATTCACAGTCAAGATCTCAGACTTAGGGTCTCCCTTGCAGATCTTCTCCCTTTGCTTATTTGATCTGAGCACACCAACAATCTCTTTATAGTTTTGGATCTCCTTTCCATAAACTAGAGTTGTTATGAGACCATTATATGAACCTGAAAGAGAACATAATAGCAGCAATGCCCGATCCTCCTCATCGATCTTCACATCCAAACTCATCACCTCAGAACACACCTGATTGAACTTTTGGATATGTATAACAAGATCTTCACCTTCGGGCATCCTCAGACTATACAGTTGTTTCTTCAACCATAGCTTGTTCATCATGTTCTTCCCCATGTATGTGTTCTCCAATCTCTCCCAGAGCCCCTTTGCCGTAGTCTCTGTGCAAACCTCGAGCAAAACCTGATCGATCAAGGACATCCAAATTATGCTAAAAGCAATTTCTTCCAACTTTTTTCAATCCTCAGCACTGATCTTTTTCGGCCTTTCTTTTATCAAGATCTTATAGATCCTCTGCTGAACCAACAAGTCTTTTACTCTTTGCTGCCATAAGATAAAGTTTTTCTTACCGTCGAACTTTTCAAAATCTATCTTGAATCCACTTGATCCCATGACTTCAAACAAGTCAAGAACAGATCCCTAACACCCTTCATGATCACACACTAGTAAAACTACCCTTCATAGAAAATCAAACTAGCCCTAGATCCTCTTTCCAAACTTCTATATCATAATTCCTCCGTGTAAACAATCTCCACTTCAATCTAAAGACAACCATAATGCAAACTAGAAGTTTTTAGGATAAAATCTGGTGCAACAGATCTTGGATGTAGTAAACCCTAGGTGTCTTCCTTCCTTCCACATAACACCGCTCTGATACCAAATGTTGGAAATATGCGCTCTTCCCACATGGATCGACATGGTCGTCAGTGATTAGCCAAGCAATCAAGAAAGTATTTTTTAGAGATCTCTACGGAAGCATGATCAAATAAATTAAGGAATAGAGAAGAAGAAAAAAGAGATTTTTAGGAGAAAAGAGCTTTTATTCAGTATATTTCAGCACTCTTACAATCTTGACCTATTTTCAGTATATATATACTTTACAAAGGGTCAAGCTCAAGCTCATAGAAAAATTTTTCAAACCCAAATAATCCACATATATAAAATAATAACCCATAAAAACTGAGTCGGCCTTGTTTCAGACTGAGTCGGCTAACCTACGACTGGGTTGGCTCAGTCCTAGACTGAGCTGACCTAGTTGTGTACCATACCAATAGCCCAAAAATGATGCTTTCTATTTAGATTTTCTTCAAGACCTAGTCGACCCAGTTTCCAACTGAGCTGGCTCAATCTCAGAGTGAGCCGATCTAGTTTCTGAACTTTACTATTAGGACTGATTCTTCTTTCAGCTCGCTCCCATCTTTCCATGACCTATCTTCTCATATTTTCAAGACTTGGGAGTGCCACTTCTAAGCTCATAGGAGTCCGGTTGGGGAAGGAGTCTGGCTGAAGGAAAAGTTTGAAAGGAGTTCAACTGCTGGAGGAGTCTGGCTAAAGGAGAAATCTAAAAGAAGTTCGATCGTTGGAGGAGTCCAGCTAAAGGAGAAGCCCAAAAGGAGTTCAACTGTTGGAGGAGTCTAGCTGAAGGAGAAGTTTGGGAGAAGTCCAATTATTGGAGGAGTCTGACTGAAGGAGAAGTTTGGAAGGAGTTCAACTATTGGAGGAGTCTGGCTGAAGGAGGAGTTTAACTATTGGAGGAGTCCGAGGTTTAACCATGGAGGCTACTGCTGAACGAGATCCTTTCGAGATCAAGCATCCAGCCAAACTTCGGTAGGAGCAAATTTATCCCCAACACTAATCCCCCTACGCTCGAGTTTGAAGTTCAAGGGAAGAAAGTATCGAATGTGACTGCCAAAGTTCCTTTCCATTTCCTACGCTAGCTAGGATGACGCATTTCTTGGTGCTTCTGCACTGGCGTCGAAGCTTCATAAATTTAAGGCAACCCAAAGAGACGCCTTTGGAGCTCTATGCCAAAATTCTGCCCAGGGTACAACATCATTATGGGCCTATCCACTGCTAGTTTCTACCATGATAGAGGGGGCATGCATCGACCATAGTTCGATCAAAGGGAATTTGCAATCATAACCGCCTAGAATCCTCAGGGCTATTTAATTCATTTTCTTCTCCCAAGTCGTTACCTCTCTCGAAATCTTTTTCCTCCTCTTCTTCTGGTTTTCTTCTCTTCGTCGTGCGAGAGCTCAGGCTTTTCCTTTCGCTTCCTTTAATCCCAGGTGTTCTTCCATCTATCTTCTGTGGCCTTCATCATCTTTCTACCTCTTTTAATCGACTTAGGTCAGCTTCACTATCTTTTCTCGAGTTATTCCTTCATTCTCTGCTTTTCGCTCTTTAGGTCTCTTTGTAGAAGTTTTTTGTGCTTCATTTTCTTAGCTTTTCGAGCATTTTTTATGATTTTGCTTTGATCTGAATATCCACCAAGGAATCCTGATCGACCTACTCGGAGAGTTCGGCTCCTCTAGCCTTAGCGAACCTATCTCTCAGGAAGGCCAAGCTTTTTGAGTTGCCCTCCCTTTGCACCGACAATTATTGCTTGCTAACTTCGGCTTGACGATCTTTCGTTAGCTAGAATTCAGTTTAGAATTCCCTTCAAATCTGAGCTCGAACTTTTTGGACCCAACGATAGGGCTTGCTCTCCGCCTTTCGATCGAACTTGCCTGTATTTAGAGGCTCTTCGAGCTGGGCTTGGGTTACCGTATCCCCTTTCATGGCCAACCTATTTAAATTTTTCAACATCTCCCTTACTGCTATGGCACCGAACTTCTTTATGTTCATCGTAGGATTTCTTTCCTTATGTACCATGGTAGGCGTCCGACCTACCATTTTCTTATTTCAGACCTTCTTTACCTTCAAATGCCATCTGACTGCTAAGGATTGGTGGTATGTGTCTCCATAATTCGGTAGGAAGGAATTACTTAAGGGCACCCCTTCTTCCATCCATGGCTGGAAGGAGAAATTCTTCTTCATCTCAAACCCATCCTTGAGGTTAGGACTTCCTCCATGGGGGGAGATAAGGAACTCGATCCATCGAGCTCCAGGGTTGGAAAGCGAGGATCGAAGTTTGGTCGATATATTGAAGGGCTTTAATGTTCTGTCAATTTTTGATCTTTTGGATGAGTAGATCCTGTTTAACCTCGGCCTCAGTCCCCTAAATTCGATAGATAGTTTTTTTTTTGGTCGGTTATGGGGTGTTCTTTGTCCAAACCTCGATTTTTCTTTGACCTTTCCTGACTTTTATTTTTATCCTTTATAGAGATGACTCCTGAGGAGCGAGATCGTCTGACCAAGAAAATTAAATCCCTCAAGAGGAAAGGCAGCCCCACTGGGGATCTTCCAAAGAAGGCCTGCACTGATGAGTCCAGCCATGTCGTGTTGATCCAGGCCATGCTCGACCCCGAGCCTGCTGCCACTATACCAAGCCCGACCCCGTCCGAAGAGGTCACTCCATCTGCTCCCCTTCAGTTGGAGGAAGCCATGGGGAAAAAGAAGAAGAGGGCTATCGGCAAGAAGGTCGGAAGGTGCGTCGGAAGCTCCAAAAGTGGGGGTCCCAACCAAGAACAAGCTTCTTTGGACAATCAAAAGGTCGTCCAATCACTTATGAAAGGGAGTATTCTTCCTCATATTACGACGAAGATGCTATGAAGGGGCGATGTCGAGAGATTCGACAAGTCCTTCACCACCTACCTTGAGGTAGTCTTCTCTCTCATAGTCTTGGTCTAGTGTCTTTTTCATTTTCAAAGTAATGGCTCTCTAATTTTAATTTGGTTTTCTGTCGTAGCTCGAGCATTATCTCTTCGCCCACTCTGAGGTGGCCGATCAGAGGTGGGTCGAAGCCTTGAAAGCCCTCGAGGAAGCTCGTGCAGAGGTCGAGAAGGTTTGGGCTGAAGTCGAGAGCATGAGGGTGGCTTCAGAAATCTAATCCACTGAGGTTGAGCGCCTTCGGAAAGAGTTGAGGGTGGAGCGTGAGAAGACGACGAACTTGAGGACTGCCTTGGCTTAGGAGGAGAAAAAGAGGAAGGCACAAGAAGGGGTCGGCATGGCGGTGGAGCAAATGGTCGAAAGCTTCAAATCCTCTAGGGACATGGAGGATATTAAAATAGCTTTTGCTCAGGAGGCCTTCATCGAGGGGTTCTAAATCTGCCTAGGAAGGGTTGTTGAAAATTTTTCTGAGGTAGATTTGGACCTCTTGACGAAAGAGCCCGACGATAGAGCTGATCCTTCATCCCTCGGGGTCGGAATTGTCCCAATCGACGTCCCTCCTTCTTCAACCGCGGGAGCTATCCCGAAAGCTTCTGAACCCATCGCTGCAGTGCCCGAGCCTGCCCACGGACCAGATGTGAATGCAGACGCTCCAACCTCTCCTATGGCCGAATTGCCTGAGGTCTAGATTTTTGAAGATCGTGTAGCTCTCTTTTTCTTTTTTTTATGCTGATGTATTTAAAAATATCCAAGTAAATGAAAGACATCTTTTTCTAGTCTTATACTTTGTGTTGTCATTTGCATGGTTCAGAACGCTCTTGACGACCTAGGTCATGACTCCCCTCTTCCAGTTGATGCCAATCCTTTGCCCCGTGGGGTTCCGATTAAACCACTAATTAGGAGCTTAAAGAAGGAGATTCATCGCTTGAAGAAGAAGTTGAGAAAAATCGAGGATGATCTCTAAGAATTGAGGAAGAATGCTTCGGAGGTGGCTGTCAAAGCTACCCACCTTAGGAATCTACACAGGAAGGACTCTACTAGTTTCAGCATTCGGAAGGGCAGCTTTGAGAAAGAAATGGCCGAACTGAGAAGAAGCACCAGCAATAAGTTTTGGGAGTTAACGATAAAGATCCGCTCTCTTGAGATCGACCTTACGGCGACGAAGAAAAAAATTTAACTACTAAAGGAAACTTCATCATGGTCTACCAATAGGGCCCGGTATGATTGGGACTGGTCCAAGAGGTTCTCCGAACTTCAGAAGCAACTCCACAATGCCAAAGCCTGGCATAATGAGTATAAGCTAACTTGGTCGAAGAAGGTGACCAGGCTTGAGCATGAGCTCTGGGCAACTAACAAAGAGGTGAGCCATCTCTAGCAATAACTAGCTGATGGTTGATGGGCTATCTCTAGTGGAGAGTCGGAGGAGATTACCTTCTTGAGGAAGACCATCGATGAGCTTTCAGAGATTGTTAGGATGGAGAAAGCCAAAGTTCGATGGTTGAAGCTCCAACTGATCTGTGAGCATCAAGCCATCCAGGATGCGGAGGCCGAGTCCGAGGTCCTAAGGAGGAAGCGGTGGGAGCTCGAGGGCCAGTTTAGGCATATCAATAGAGTGTACATAGATAATTTGTATAAAAAGAAAGAACTTGAGGAGAAAATCGTTAGGTTGAAGTAGGCCTTGGTGATGGCCGGCGTCGACGACCCGAAGTCTGCGGAGTCCGGTCCATCTTAAGGCTTCACCTCTTTTTATATATTTTTTTTGTAATCGATCTTGCCGATCCCTACCGCGTTGGCTTTCTTGTAATATGTAGTCAATGTGGCCGACCTCCATCCTACTTGTAATAAATTTAAACATGTAATAAAATAATACCTTGTCCATCGTTGCCTCATGTGAATGCAATGCTCGCCTTCGACCCTTCCCTCTCTTTTTTTTTTTACTCTTGTTAGGATGAGGTTCTCCTCCTGCTCCTAACAAGGCCGTAGGGGCATATTAGGGTCGGTGTCAGGACCTGTCCTCTCATCCCGTCTAAAGCGAATGAGGTCTTCAATTTTGCTTAAGTTAGGACGAGGTTCTCCTCCCATTTCTAACGGTCTATAGGGGCACATTAAAGCTCTTGTTAGGGCCTCTCCTCTCATCTCGTCTAAAATGAACGAGGCCTTCAACTTTTTTCACGTTAGGACAAGGTTCTCCTCCTATTTCTAATGGATTGTGGGGGCACATTAGAGCTATTATCAGAGCCTCTCCCCTCATCTCGTCTAACATGAATAAGGCCTTTGACTTTGCTCACGTTAGGATGAGGTTCTCCTCTTGCTCCTAACAGGCTGTAAGGGCATATTAGGGCCATTGTTAGAGTCTCCTCCCTTATCTCGTCTAAAATGAATGAGGCCTTCGACTTTGCTCACGTTAGGATGAGATTCTCCTCCTATTCCTAATAGACTGTAGGGGCACATTAGAGCCGCTGTCAGGGCCTCTCCCTCATCTTATCTAAAATGAACGAGGCCTTCGATTTTGCTCATGTTAGGACAAGGTTCTCCTTCTATTTCTAATGGATTGTAGGGGCACATTAGGGCCATTGTCAGGGCCTCTCCCCTCATCTCGTCTAAAATAAATGAGGCCTTCAACTTTGCCCATGTTAGGATGAGGTTCTCCTCCTATTTCTAATGGACTGTAGGGGCACATTAGGGCCATTGTTAGGGCCTCTCCCCTCATCTCGTCTAAAATGAACGAGGCCTTCGACTTTGCTCACATCAGGATGAGGTTCTCCTCCTATTCCTAATATGGCCGTATTTATCGTGAGATTAAGTTTGGGGGGTAGTCTCCTTTTATTATCGATATACAACAAAGATTAGGATGTTGAAGTAGGAGGATTTCATTGCAATAAAATTATCATTTTTCGAATTCCATGGTCGAGGTAGGTCTGTCCCTCTGAGTTCCTTCAAGTAGTATGTCCCGGGTCGGATGACTTTCGTGACCTCATAGGGTCCTTCAAAATTTAGGGCAAGCTTTTCTTGGTTCTAAGGCTGAGAGATGGCAGCTCACTGAAGCATTAAGTCCCCCACTCTAAATATTTTACCTCTGACTCTAGAGTTATAGTATTGGGCCACCTTTCGCCTATAAACTGCCATTCGAACTTGGGCTTTCTCTCTTTTTTCTTCCACTTGAAGGAACCAAATCTAGGGTTTTACAGATAGATCTTGAAACTTTTTCAAGATCTTACAGCGGAAGACTTAAATAAATTTAAAATTTATTTAAATAATCATGTAAATAACTAGATCTCAGATTTATTACATGATCAAGACATGATATTAAATTAAAAATTAAAATTAAATAAGAAAAAAAAAAGATTGATCAAATCAACCTAGATCTATACTACATCAAATGCAGGTATGAAGTTTATAGATCAGATTTATTACTTGAGCAAGTTTAGACATTCTAACTTGCTGATCCAGGCTTAAGGATGAAGTCATGAGCCACACACATGTCCGACCTAGTGCGGACACCAAAGCCAACAAAAGTTGGCAACATAATTTAGATTCAATTTAGATTGAAGAAGCCATATCAGAATAACTCTACTTTAGTTATTTTGTTCTAGTCCTTTTGATTTAATCAATTAGTTCTTTTGATGCATTTAGTTTTGGGTCCATAAGATCATACTTGGGTTTATTTTGGATTGAGCCTTATATGGAAAGAGACCATCATAAAGAAGCAAGCTTGGTCCACATCATCTTTGGAGCCACCACCCTCCACATGCTTAGGAAGAAAATACACACGCCAGCATGTGCCATGCCCAAGAATCCTCATGCCAAGTTATGCCAGGCATCAAGCGTCCACATGGAGTTTCTTTTCTTTCCTAGGATTCCTTAAGAGTTCTTGATTTCTTACTTATTTTGTTAAAAGGCTGATTTCTTCCCTATGATTCCATAAATGATAGATATGATATATTATTGTATTTGAAAACCATACATAATATTTTACTTTTTTGAAAGGATTGATTTTTTCTTGTAAAGAAAATAGGATTCCTAAAGAAATAGGACCCCTAGGATCCTATATAAACCCATGTATCTTTTATGAATGAGACAATGAATGAATGAATCAATTTATAATTTTCATAAACATTTGTGTTGGTCACTCCGAGAGGGAGAGGGTGTGAGACCCAAAATCACCCCACGAGGTGAGGGTGTGAGGCCCACCTTTTTTTATCTCTTTAATCTTCATTTTCTTGAGATTCAGTATTCCTACGACCTCGATTCATCTTCACCATCTACCTACATAAGTCTATTCCACCAAAAGAAGATCTGTCTCCTCCAAGATTTTTATCTATCATGCAGAGAGAGAAAGAGTGATCTATTATTCTACAGATCAAACGTTGACAAGGACCTTCATTTCTTCTTAACTGATCTTTGATTTTTTTACTTATTTTTTTTTTTAGATATGATGTTGGTAAAGACCCAGTTCTTTATCGATAGATCTACTTGGTTAAAAGATTAATAGCCCTAATCAGGGTAGTTTCTTAACTACCACGATCCAGATTCTTCTTATCTTTTTTTGGATTTCTTGCAGACTTAATTTCTTACTATCCTTCATTCCATTTATATTTTTCTTTTTACAATTATTCATGAGCATGTTTAATTTCTACTATCTATCTATTTACTTTATTATTGCTAGTTATTTACTAATCTCTAAAATGACATTCATCAGCATCATTTAGATTGATTGTGCTTTGGTCCCATGTCAATTAGTCATGCCTCCTGAGCAGAGTATAGGCAACTATACTGTCTATCCTACGAATAATGTGCCACGACTGGACGTGATTTATTATTGACGAATGGAAGGAAGCTTTATGTTTTCTTTTTTTTTTCTTTTTTAGGCTATCCTGCATCATAACCTCTAGGAGTCGTCCATACGAGCCTACGATCTTTGATATGAAGTCCGATGTAGGAAATCAGCACAGCATGCTAGTACTGTGCTAATCCTTCTTCGACGGTTGATCTGATACTCCCTTCTTCAAAATTTGGACTCTCCAAAATATGAGAAGAAAGGTGAGGGTTTGCTGATCTGAGATTCTTTCAAAAAAACTCAAAATAAAGGAGGAGAGATTAAAAATAAAATAGCCCTAGAAGAAGACCCTCTTCTTCTTCTCTTTTCTCTCACCTAGACACCTAATTTGATGCCTATGGACCAAGGATCCTCTTCCTCTAATTTTTGCACACCCCAAACCTCTCCCAAAACTCTGTATTTCATAAAAAAATTGGAATAAAATTCATCCAATAAATAGGAAAAAAGAAGAGTCCAAGTTAGGTCAAATTCCTAGATTAGGAATATCCAAACATGGAAAGTTGTTGGGGTGCCCAATTCTTGGGTGCCTCCATAATTTTTGGCGTGGACCAGCAAGGGAGGGTGCACAAAAATGAAGATTATTTTCATAGAATAAGAGAAGAATTAATTAAAAGAGGGGGTGGCACTCAAGAAAAGATGTTTTGGTCAACAAGGATTCTATCTTATAGAATCCTAAGCAAAACCAATTCGTCTTTTGACTTGGTCTTCCACCTAACTTCCAAATATGACTTGGAGGGATAGAGGGGATGTGGAAATTAGGAAGAAAAAGATTTTTCATAAAAAATATTTGAAAAATAGGTATGGGGGGTGTTGGGACCAAGGTGGTGCAAGGAGATAGGGAGTCCTAGTCACACTAGGACTCCTATTTTGACTTGGTCAAATAAGATCTTTTAATCAAATAAAATCAAGATTAAACCAACCTAATTAAATAAGACTCTAATCCTTTTAAGAACTTAATTAAATTAGATTTAATTTTAATTTATTTTCTAATCAAATTAAAAATTTTTTTAATCAAATTAGAAAATTGGGTTAATCCGAGTCCTAGTTAAACTAGGACTAATTCTTTCTTGCACTTGGCTTATCCAATAAACTGATTAAACTTGATCCAACTAAGCCCAAATCTAATATAATTAAATTATATTTAATTAGACTTAATATCAACCTATTGGCTTAATCAAATTAAGTTAATTAGCAATCCAATTGCTAATCGATCCTCCTACAACACTTGTATAGGTTAAACACCAATCATATTGATTATTTAATCCTAGAACGATTCTTAATCGTTGATCAACCATCCGATCAGATCGTAAGCTTTAATGTGTGTAACCTCATAGTTTCGAACCTAAGTCGGTAGCATAAAAATAAATTTCGATACCAATCGAAGTGACCACCTAGCAATGATACCTGACGGCCGGATAGGTCGAAGGTATAGAACACTATCCTTAGAATCCATGCGGATCTAGTTTGCATATAATTCATCCCCTTGACCATAATGCTCGTAGGACACATCAGAGTTCAACTATCAAGTCTGATCAGGTTACCCACATTATATTTTAAAATATCAAATCCATCTGATGGATTATCCTAGCTAAGGTTTTGCTATATTGAAATACATGATACATTCTTCTCTAACTCTTGGAGTGGTCAATTCCATCTTGATCCCACTCCAACTTTGCAAGTACTTAACTATGCCTAGAAGTCTTCCATTGCTAAATTAGAAATTTAGTTAGTTCGGTACCAAAGCATAATGAGTTACTTACAAGTCACTAAGGTGATCTCAGGTCTAAGGGATATTTATACCTATATCCCATTAGAGACATTCTCAATAGCAGAATGCTCTAGAGTTGGTCACGTTTAATGATGATGTATCCATACATCTCACCTGTATACCATATCAGTGTCTCCACACATCTTGGTTAAGAGGACAACCAACCTATATGGTATATAGCGACCTATGCTCGATAGATGCTGTCATCCTAATTAACAGCCTATCATTTGGTCATGAACAAATTTAAGGACTAATTGATAAATCTTCTCTTTATTGAAACTAAATGGTCCAAAGGACTTCATCACAATAGTGGAGTTTATTAGAAGATATAAACTTATGATGCAAAAAGATGCCAAAATATTTTTTATTAATTAATAAATTAATTGCAATATCTCAACCATCAACAGGCTGACAATTGGCTTTGGGACATAATTTTCAACAACTCTCACTTGTCCTAAAGCCACTCGACACAGTATCTAATACCCATCTTCGACTTATGGTTGTCGTACTCCTTGATTGCCAGAGCTTCAGTGAAGGGGTCGGCTAGGTTCTCTTTTCTGTTGATCTTTTGAAGGTCGACGTCACCATGATCCACGATCTCATAGACCAAATGGAAGCAGCGCAAAATATACTTTGTTCGCTAGTGTGCCTTCGGTTCCTTTGCTTGAGCTATGGCGTCAGCGCTGTTGCTGTAGAGCAGGACTAAACCGAGGATGCTACTCCAAGCTCAGTGATGAACTTCCTTAGCCACACAGCTTTTTTTGTTGCATCTGATGCTGCCATGTACTCTGCTTCGCAAACAGAGTCAATCACTGTATGCTACTCAAAACTTTTTCAGTAGATGGTTCTATCATTTAGAGTAAAGATGTACCCGACACACTTTTAATGTCATTATGGTTAGATCTAAAGTTGGAGTCTGTAAATCCCACAAGCTTTAGATCTGACTCACCATAAACCAACCATTGGTCCTTAGTATTTCTCAAATACTTAAGGTTGGTTTTAACCACCTTTCAGTGATTTTCTCCAAGGTCGAACTAGTATCTACTCACTACTCTTAGTGAGTATGCCATGTCTGATCTCGTATATGTCATTGCATACATAATAGACCCCACTATCGAAGCATATGGTTTTCTACTCATACGTTCTCTCTCTTCAGAAGTTGTCGAATAATCCTTCTTAGAGAGAGAAATTTCTTGACCTATCGAAAGATAGTCCTTTCTGGAATTCTCCATGCTGAACCTCTTTAGCATAGTTTCTATGTATGGAGATTGGGATATACCAAGCATCCTTTTAGATCTATCCCTATAGATCTTCATCCTTGGGATGTAGGATGCTTCACCCAAGTCCTTCATGGAGAACTGTGATGACAATCAGACTTTTATTCCTTGTAGTATGGGGATGTCATTTTTGATTAAGAGAATATCGTCCACGTACAAAATAAGGAATACCACTGTTGGACTATTTATCTATTTGTAAATGTAGGATTTTTCTCTATTTTTAACGAAGCCATACGTTTTGATCACTTTATCAAAATGCATGTTCCAACTCTGAGATGCCTGCTTCAATCCATAAATGGATCTCTGAAGTTTGCACACCTTGGACTCATCTATGGATGTGAACCCTTTAGGTTGTATCATATACACCACTTCAGTTAGCTCTCCATTTAGGAAGGCCATCCTCACATCCATCTGCTAGATCTCATAGTCTAGATGGGCAGTAATGGCAAGTATGATCCTAATGGACTTGAGCATTGCCATAGAAAAGAATGTCTTATCATAGTCAGTACCATAACGTTGATGATACCCCTTGATAATCAGATGGGCTTTATAGATCTCCACCCTTTCGTCTATGCCCTTCTTCCTTTTGAAGACCCATTTACACCCAATGGGTTTAACCCCTTCAGGTGAGTCAACTAATGTCCATACATCATTGACCTTCATGGAATCCATTTTGGATCTCATGGCTTCTAGCCATTTCTTAGAGTCGGATCTCTACATTGCATCCATATAAGTGATCGAATCCTCATCGTTCTCATTAAGTTCGATAGGATCACCATCCTGGATCAAGAATCCATAGTTTCTATTCGGATGGCGGGGTACTCTATCGGATCGCCTTAATGGTGCGGGTTCACTAGGCTTCGGATCTGATCTGATCAAATCCGACTTAGGTTTAACATTTTGTGTTGGACTTTCTACCTGTTGAACTTCATCAAGTTCAACCTTAGAGGCAACAGTTCTTTCATCAAGAAACTCCTTTTCCAAAAAGATTGTCCTAAGGCTGACGAACATTTTTTATTAATCAACATGGCAGAAATAGTATCCTTTGGTCTCTTTTGGGTATTCTATGAATGTACACTTGTCAGACCTAGGTCCAAGTTTGTCTGTAACTAATCGTTTGACATAAGTCGGGCACCCCCAAACCCTAAGGTGTAAAAGTGCTAGCTTACGTCCTGTCCATATCTCATATGGGGTTTTAACTACAGACTTACTTGGAACCCTATTTAATAGATAACAAGCTGATTCGAGTGCATATCCCCAAAAGGATATCGGTAAGCTAGCAAATTCCATCATGGATCGGACCATGTTTAATAGAGTCCAATTCCTTCTTTCAGACACACCATTATGCTATGGTGTTCTAGGAGGAGTCTATTGAAAGAGAATTCCATTCTCTCATAGATATGTGAGAAACTCATCAGAAAGATATTCTCCTCCTCAATCAGATCGAAGAGTTTTAATACTCTTTTCAGTTTATTTTTCTTCTTCACTTCGGAATCATTTGAACATTTCAAAAGAATCTGACTTATGTTTCATTAGATAGACATATCCGTATCTAGATAGATCATCTATGAAAGTGATGAAGTAGATATATCCACCTCTGGCACTTGTGCTCATTGATCCACATACATCAGTATGTACTAGATCTAAGAGCTCATTGGCTCTCCCATCTTTTCCAATGAAAGATGACTTGGTCATTTTACCAAGAAGATAGGACTCATAGGTTGGAAGTGATTCACAATTATTAACTTCGAGGGTTCCCTCTTAAGTCAACCTGTTTATCCTATTCTTATTTATATGACCTAGCCTACAGTGCTATAAGTAGATATCTGATACACTATCTAATTTAGGATGCTTTCTAGTAGAATAGACTACATTAATAGGTTGTGATAACATATATACACCATTGTTCAATTATCCATAGAAAGCAGTAACACCATTCATAATGACATTACAAACTCATTTTTTTATTAAAATTTCATAATTATTCATAGCCAAAAGGCCTACAGAAATGATATTTAAAAAGAAACTAGGATAGAAATGACAATCACTAGGAACAATGGTATGAGATTCAAAATTTCTAAAGCTAGAACTAGAACTGGTCTTCTATCTCCAATGTTCAAAATTCTCTCATCTTGCTCGAATCTTCTACTGACCTGCAACTCTTGCAATGAATTATAAATATGGTAAGGGCTACCGGTATCCAATACCTAGTCAGTAATATCACAAATAGAGAAATTGCAAGGAGTTATCATATAAAAACCTTGCCCAGTAATAGCTTGCTTCTTTTTCTGCCTGTTCGAATCCAGGAAGGCAATGTACTGAGGATAATTTCTCTTCCAGTGCCCCTACTTTTTGCAAAAGAAGCATTCGATTTGATTCTTATCGGGCTTGGTCTATGGGGTCTGAGCCTGCATAGGTGTCCTATATGAATATGTTAGATATGTGTACCCTAGAAGCTAGAATTGGCTGACACTTATAATACACTTCTAGAGGCAAAATTATAATTTTGACTATAAATAATTAAATAAATTATTTTCTATCATATATGTGTATTTAGTGTCTGTGATACATTTCTTGAGTTAATGGTAATGATAATTCTTATTTTCAAGAGTTGAAAATTTAAGACAAGAATTTTCATTATTAACTCATAAAATGCTCCTGACCGTAGGATCATCATGAGGATAGTGATTGATCTGAAAGGTTAGTGTACAATCGCTTCTTCATAGTAGATGAGTCTTGAGTCTACGGTGTATAGACACTGGAGTGAGAGTACAGATACTCGTTAGAGACTGAGGGCACTGAGCGTGACCATCTCGAGTAGTCATAAGGAAGTCTACCTTCTCGTCGATGACTGAGTCAAAGCTGCAGTGGTGTGTCTGGTTCTTTGACCTGAGGTGCATCGGTAGTTCACCTTGAGGGTGTTATAGTTTGACTATACCATGACTCGATCTCCTAGCCATTCGGAATCCTGAGGTGTATGTTGGCTATAGCATGTTCATTATAGGAATTAGATTGCACCAAGATGGAATCTATCTACCTCGGTGGATGAGGAGCAGCCCTATGATGATCATGAGAATTAAGTCCATAAGCCCATGGCCATGGCAGAGAGTGAAATAATAGAAAGAATTTCTATTAAGATCTTCACATCGAACTTGAATCGAATAATTAAATCATATGATAGAAATAAGGGTTTGACGAGTTCACCTTAACCCTAATCTGATCGGGGCTCAAGATAGAAGAACTTAATCACACAAGTAGCTGCATCGAGAGGTTCATTTTTAGTTTTAGATGGGTTGCCACCATATACTGCTAGGTGTTACTGGTGGATTTTGGAAGCAATTGAATGATTTAGATGATCAATCATTCTAGTTATCTGAATCAGAAGAGTTCTGATCCATCAGAAGGAGTTTTGATGATGTCGATGATAGAGATCATGACATTTCCCATTATCATATAGAATTGAACCTAACTGGGTCATACAAATAAGGGTTTGGATTTGGATATCATCAATTAAACTAACCTAGTTCAATTGATTTGAATAAGATTCAATTAGGTTCAAGAAAATCGTGCTAGTATACGATTGAGCCTAACGTTCTCCTTTTACTATCATTAAAAGTTATCTCGACTGAGCCAAATGAGTTTGTACTTACTCAAGTACCTTTACCTGGTCTGACTGGAGCTTGTCCAAGTTAGAAAAAGATTGTCTTAATTTATGAGATAAATGTGAGACAACATCTACTATTTTTCATCATCTGCTAATTCTTGTCCTTTGACTTGGTCAAACGTTGACCTTTGACCCTTGGACATCTGTCCATGTGTCATACACTTATTGAGAGCAGATAGGGGCTTGTCCCCTCCCTAAAAATTGAAAAGGAGGGGGTGCATGCCTAGGATGGCATGCGCCCATGGATAGGGATGCTTGGAGTCCCACACGGATGGGACTCCAGGTTGCTTCTTGGATTCAAACTAGGTGACCCTCATCTATAGACTTTGACCAGTCTTAGGTGCCATCTAAGAATGAATCTATGGGTCTCTCATCTGATTGGATCAGATGATGTCATCCCACCAATCAGATTTAGATCTGATTACACGAAGCAATGTAATTGACCGGGGTGATTTGGCACTGCATGATGCAGCAGGGTCTATATAAAGACCCATCTGTGCCCACTTTTCAGAGACTCCTCTCCTAGCCATGCCCCAAGGCTATCCCTCTCCCTTCTCCATGCCACCTTCTGGCCATCTCTCTCCTCTCCATGCCCAAGGATAGTTGGGCTTCAGATTAGTGCGATTCAAGCAAGGAAAGGCTGACGAGAAAGGACAAAGGCAGTACTGCTGCAGAGACGACTGCTGATCCTTAGAAGAAGTTTTGAAGATCCTCCAAATCAGATCCAGATCTAAATTTTGGAGAAAAGAAAAAAAAGAAGAAGATCTCTAGATCTAGTTCGAGTGGATACCAGTAGAGGCCAGACACTTGCGTGGCTAGATCCAGAACCTTAGGGCTTCAACAGGATCATCAATGGATAATCAGATTACCCAGAATCAAGGTAAAATTAATTTAGATTTCATTTAATTTAATTTTATTATTTATTAAATTATAAAATTAGATTTGAAAAATATCAGATCTGATTAGGATCTAAGAGAAAATTTTTGAAATATGTCTCTCGATCCAATTAGATCTAAACGAACCTGACCCTGAAAATTCAGATTTTTTCTTCAACTGGTATCAGAGCCAGGTTCTTATAAAATTTATTTAGATATAATTTAATCTAATAAATTAATAATTTTAGATATCACATGAGATATAATTAGATCTAAAATTAGAAAATTAAAAAATTAAAATTAATTAATCTAGATCTAAAATGTATGAGATACATGACTAGACTAGGAATAGAATTATTCTGTGTAGTCTAGTATAATCATAATTTTTATTTGATTAAATATAATTTTTAGATCTATTTATTTACTATTTTTTGATCTTATAAATATCATAATCAAATCTAAAAATAAAAAATAAATTAAATTTAATTTATTCATATGAGATATGATAGTTGCATGTTTAGACTAGTTGTAGAATAGTTCTACAAAAGGGTCTAGATTAAATTTTATTTGATGTGATCAAATTTAAATTTAATTTTAAAGATAATTATGAGATAATTTAGATCTAAAAAATATGTATGATATGATGTATACAAATTATATTTTAATTAGATCAATTTTCTTATATGAGATATATGCTTAGATCTAATTAGTTTTTGTAGATTAGTTGTATTTCTGATTAAGGCATTCCCCTTGGCCGTCCGATCATAAGAATAAGGTAGGATTTAAAGACTCTCTCCTTCCATTCGATGGGATGTTCTTATGATGTGTAGGAGTGCTGCGCGTTCGTCCTTAATCAGAAATTGAAAACTTACTTTCTGCAAAACCCTAGATCTTGAAATCTAGGATGTTATTTACATATTTTATTTATAAACCCTAAATTTAATTAAGAATTAAGATTATAAAATATATTAGGTCTAAAATTAAGAATTTTTAGATTTAATACATGTTCATAAAATTGGGTTCGGACTTGGGTAGCTCAATTAGGTCTAGCGGTTGATCAAATCAAATCAAGAGTTGGTTAGATGGGGTCAATAATGCTTAAATTGACCAGCCTAATAGGATTAAGTCTGGATCAAGATCGAGTCATGTGAGTGATTAATCAAGCTAAGACCTAATTAGGCTCAGTGGTTAGAGTCTAGATTATAGGCTAACCCGATTGATTCTGGCTCAATAATTTGGTATCTAAGGTAAGTTTGGCAGATACGACTGACTGATTTTTAATTAGGAGCTACTCAACTCAAATGCATTCTTGTCGAGTTAATGGCATATCCCTTCCCCTGGTCTCACTTATCTGGTCATGTTTGTTGACTCAGTTCTGATATGAGGTGGTCAATTAATCCGAGTTAACCTATGCCACTAGGTTAGTCATAATGGTTATGACTATATCAAGTCTAGTTTAATGAGATCTAAATCAAATCTTCCTAAGAAAAGATTAAGTCTAAGGTCTTCCACCATTGTAGATGTGCGGGCCCTTTTTAGGGTTGATTATTTTCGACTGGTTACAGTGACTCAGTTGCATCGAGAAGATGCAACCATGTCTATTAGGCATTGGATGCTACAGGCTAGAAGATGGATTGGGCTCAATATTTCGCATACGGTGAGAGACTCAATTAGAAATCCAATCTGTGCAAATGATGGGTCTGATTTAACTAGAGAGTAGATCAATATTTCGGACACGATGAGATTCATGAATTAAAGACCAAGATTGGGTGCATTATGATTAGAAAATCATTGAATAAGAGTTGTTCACTCATTGGCTAACCCATCACCAATAATTTTAAGTGAGGTGATGAGTAAGTCAGTGGGACTGCACCATCCATTAGAAATCAGTAATCGTGGAGATTTTTGCATCTCTACAGAGAAAGTGTAGAGATTCGAGAAAATAGTGGGAGCTAATTTATTTAAAAATAAAATTTCTAAATAAATTGGTTAAGTCTTAATTATAATATCTAACTAGAAACTTTGACTCTCTACAAGAAAATATCTGCATCCAATCCACTAACATGAATCCTAGACACCCATAGACTGATCGGACCAAATTATAAGGATTGGCTCTAGAACTTTAAAATTATTTTGGATTCTGAGAAGTTAACTCATGTATTGGACCAGGACCCTCCCACCTTACCAGCTTGTCCATTTGTTGAGTAGAGAACATCTCTAGATAAGTGGACAGATGAAGATAATAAGGCCAGATACTATATGTTAGGCTCGATGTCTGATGAACCTTAGCACCAACATGAAGATATCAGGACTGCTCGTCAAATGTTGGCTCACCTATAGGAGATGTTTGATGAACAGAGTCGCGTAGCCAAGTATCAAGTCACTAAATGATTGTTCAAGGCTAAGATGCGTGATGGGTAGTCAGTCCAAGATCATTGTCTAATGATGATTAAGGACTTGGAAGAGCTTGAGAAGCTCGGAGTGAGGTTGGATTTAGATCTACAGAATGATATAATTCTACAATCTTTGACTGATGTGTATGGGCAATTCATCATAAACTGCCATATGCATAAACTTCAAAATTTCTTGGCCGAACTTATGAACATGCTGGTTACCGCTGAGCTTTCCATGAAAGGTTCTAAAGGCTCAGTGCTTGCTATGGAATAGACTTCTTCCAAGAGAAAGTCTTTTGGAAAGAAGAAAAAATCTGTGAAAAAGCAGAAGGTGGAAGGAGGAAAGAAGAAAAAGACAGAGCTGAAGAAGAAGGCCGCTGATAAAGAAAAGTATTTTCATTGCAATAATGATGACCATTGGAAGTGGAACTGTCCTACTTATTTGGCCACCCTAAAGAAGAAGGAGGCAGGTCCTTCTAGAGGTATGCTCATCATTGAGTCTAACCTTATGGTTTCTTCTGCATCTAGTTGGGTGCTTGACTCTGGTTCTAGTGCTCACTTATGCACATCTATGCAGGGTCTTGAGGATAGCAGGAGGCTGAGGGATGGTAAGATGATCCTGCATGTCGAAAATAGAGCAAGAATTGCTGCTGTGGCTGTGGAAACATACCCTCTTCGACTACCATCTGGTTTAGACTTAGTATTAATAGACTGTTATTATGTACCTGCAGCAAGCAGAAATTTGATTTCTATTTCTTGCCTTGTAGTAGAAGGCTATGTGATTAGTTTTCTTAAGGACCATTATAACATTCTTTATGAAAGAAATAAAATTGCAAGTGGTTTCCTTATTAACGATCTTTATCAGTTACATGTTGATGTATCTGTTTTTAATTTCGAGCAAAATGTGAATGCCATAAAATCAAAACATCCTAGGGATAGTCCTAATGATAGGTATCTATGGCACCTAAGATTAGGTCATATAGCAGAAGATAGGATTAACAAATTAAAGAAAATCAGATTACTGAGTCCATTGATTTTCGAGACATATCCAATTTGTGAATCTTATCTTCATGGCAAAATGACTAAACTTTCTTTTGTAGGACATGGGGAAAGGGCCACGGATCTTCTTGCTCTAGTATATACAGATGTGTGCGGCCCATTTGATGTGCCGACTAGAGGCAATTTTGTCTACTTCATAATCTTTATCAATGATTTATCTAGGTATGGATATGTGTATCTTATGAAATACAAGTTTGAAGCCTTTGAAAAGTTCAAAGAATTCAGACATGAAGTAGAAAAATAAACTGAAAAATCCATTAAGGTTCTTCGATCAGATCGAGGAGGTGAATACCTTAGTCGAGAATTCCTGGACTATCTCAAAAAAAATGGCATAGTCTCTCAATGGACTCCACCTAAAATACCTCAACTCAATGGGGTCTCAGAACGGAGGAGCAAGACCCAATTAGATATGGTCCGATCTATGATAAGCTTCACAGACCTTCTTGATTTTTTTTGGGGATATTATTTGTTAACTGCAATATACTTGCTGAATAGAGTTTCTTCTAAAATTGTTCCTAACATACCGTATGAGATATGGCATGGTAAGAAACCAAGTCTGAGTCATCTCAGAATTTAGGGTTGTCCGGCTCATGTCAAAAGACAATAAGCGGACAAGTTAGACTTTAGGTTCTTTAGAGCTCGATTTATAGGATATCCTAAAGAGTCATTAGGATATTATTTCTACATTTTAGAAGATCATAATGTGATTGTGAGTCGACATGCCATCTTTATTGAGAAATAGTTTATTCAAGATAGCGGCATTGGAAAGCAGATCAAGCTCAATGAGAAAGTCTCACAAGAGCAATGAGCTAAGGACCAAATGGAACCAAATCAGGTTAAGCCAATCCAGTCACTACCTCCTCCACCTCGTAGATCGAAAAGAGTTTCTCGTCCTCCTGAGAGGTACTTAGGTACTATTTTAGAGGAAGTAGAGGAAATATTCCTCATAGGTAATGGGGTTCATGGTGATGATCCCAAAATCTATAACGAGGCGATATCAGATATCGACTCTGAGAAATGGTTAGAGGAAATAAAGTTAGAAATTGACTCGATGCACTCAAACCAAGTCTGGACCTTGGTAGATCCACTAGAAGATATAGTACCTATTGGGTGTAAATGGATCTACAAGAGAAAGATTGGTACAGATGGAAATGTGGAGACATTCAAAGCTAAATTAGTGGCAATGGTTATAGTCAATGCGAAGGCATTGACTATCAGGATACCTTTTCGCTAGTAGCTATGCTAAAATTCATTCGCACATTGCTTACTATTGCAGCCTATTTCGATTATGAAATATGGTAAATGGACGTGAAAATGGCATTCTTAAATGGACATCTTGAGGAAGATATCTATATGGAACAGCCACTAGGTTTCACATCCAGTGATGATGATCACAAGATTTGCAAGATGTAAAGGTCCATATATGGACTTAAGCAAGCATCTCGGAGCTGGAATACTCATTTTAATGATGTGATCAAATTATTTGATTTCATCAAAAATGAGGAGCCATGTGTCTTCAAAAAGGTCAGTGGGAGCGCTGTTGTCTTTCTTGTATTGTACGTGGATGACATCCTTCTTATTGGAAATGATATTCCCATGTTGACCATAGTTAAAATATGGTTATCTAAAGAATTCTCCATGAAAGATCTAGGAGAAGCATCTTTTATTCTGAAAATTAAGGTCTATAGAGATAGACCAAATAGGATGCTAGGACTTTCATAGAAGATGTACACAGAGGAAGTGCTAAAGAGGTTTAGCATGAGAAACTCTAAGAGGGGTTTAGTACCCTTCAGACATGGCATTCATCTTTCTAAGAAGATGTGCCCTAGCACACTTGAGGAAATAGAACGCATGAGTAAAATCCCTTATGCTTCAGCAATAGAGAGCCTCATGTATACCATGTTATGTACACGACCTGATATAACCCATCCTGTGAGTGTCACGAGTAGATATCAGTCAAATCTAGGTAAAGAACACTAGACTTCTGTGAAATGTATCCTTAAGTACTTGAGAAGAACTAAGGATATGTTGTTGGTCTTTGGTAATGGAGAACTCCAAGTCTAGGGATATACAAACTTGAATTTTATGTCCGATGTAGATGATCGAAAGTTGACATCTGAGAGTCTGTTTGTGTGCAATGATGGAGCTATCAGTTGAAAAAGTTTCAAGTAAATAGTAATAGTGGATTCCATCATGGAAGCAGAATATATCGCTGCGTCAAAAGCTGCGAAGGAGGCATTCTGGTATAAAAAGTTTGCCACAGAGATCAGAGTGATGTCATTAGATGCCATTCCTCTGTACTGCGATAACAATGGCGCCATAGCCCTTGCTAAGGAGCTAAGGTCTCATCAGAAATTCAAGCACATCGAGCGACGATACCACCTCATCCGTGATTACCTCAAGAAGGGTTATGTCGAGGTCAAGAGAGTTGACTCCGTAGACAATGCGGCAGACCCGCTTACAAAGTCATTAGGCCAGTAGAAGATCGAAGCCCACCTTGAGAAGATGAGACTTAGAATTGTAGCCAATTAGCTTTAGGTCAAGTAGGAGTTTGTTAGATATGTGTGCCCTGGAAGCCAAAATTGGCTGACACTTGTAATACACTTCTAGGAGCAAAATTATAATTTTGACTATAAATAATAAAATGGGTTATTTTCTATCACATATGTGTATTTAGTGTCTGTGATACATCCCTTGAGTTAATAGTAATGATAATTCTTATTTTCAAGAGTTGAAAATTTAAGATAAGAATTTTCATTTTTAACTCATAAAATGCTCCTGACCGTAGGATCATCATGAGGATGGTGATTGATCCGAAAGGTTAGTGTACAGTCACTTCTTTATAGTAGATAAGTCTTGAGTCTACGGTGTAGAGACACCAAAGTGAGAGTACAGATACTCGTTAGAGAACGAGGGCACTGAGCATGACCACTTCGAGTAGTCATAAGGAAGTCTACCTTCTCATCGATGACTGACTTGAAGCTGTAGTAGTGTGTCTGGTTCTTTGACTTGAGGTGCATCGATAGTTTACCCTGAAGTGTTATAGTTTGACTACACCATGACTCGATCTCCTAGCCATTCGGAATCTTAAGGTGTATGTTGGCTATAGCATGTTCATTGTAGGAATTGGATTGCACCAAGATGAAATCTATCTACCTCGGTGGATGAGGAGCAGCCCTATGATGATCATGAGAATCAAGTCCATAAGTCAATGGCCATGGCAGAGAGTGTAAAATAATAGAAAGAGTTTCTATTAAGGTCTTCACATCGGACTTGAATCGAATGATTAAATCATATGATAGAAATTAGGGTTTGACGAGTTCACCTTAACCCTAACCTGACTGGGGCTCAAGATAGAAGAACTTAATCACACAAGTAGCTGCACCAAGAGGTTCATTTTTAATTTTTGATGGATTGCTACCATATACTGCTAGGTGTCATTGGTGGATTTTGGGAGCAATTAGAATGATTTAGATGACCGATCATTCTAGTTGTTTGAATCAGAAGAGTTCTGATCCATCGAAAGGAGTTTCGATGATGTCGATGATGATAGAGATTATGACATATCCCATTACCATATAGAATTGAACTTAACTAGATCACACAAACAAGGGTTTGGATATGGATATCATCAATTGGAATAATCTAGTTCAATTGATTTGAATAAGATTCAATTAGGTTCGAGAAAATTGTGCTAGCATACGATTGAGCCTAACGTTCTCCTTTTACTATCATTAAAAGTTGTCTTGACTGAGCCAAATAAGTTTATGCTCACTCAGATATCTTTATCTGATCTGACTGGAGCTTGTCCAAGTCAGAAAAAGATTGTCTTAATTTATGAGATAAATTTGAGACAACACCTATCATTTTTCGTCACTTGCTAATTCTTGTCCTTTGACTTGGTCAAACATTGATCTTTGACCCTTGGACATCTGCCCATGTGTCATGCACTTATTGAAGAGTAGATAGGGGCTTGTCCCCTCCCTAAAAATTGGAAAGGAGGGGGTGCATGCCTAGGATGGCGTGCACCCATGGATAGGGACGCCTGGAGTCCCATACGGATGGGACTCCAGGTTGCTTCTTGGATTCAAACTAGGTGACCCTCATCTATAGACTTTGATCAGTCTTAGGCACCATCTAAGAATGAATCTGTGGGTCTCTCATCTAATTGATTAGGTGATGTCATCCCACCAATCAGATTTAGATCCGATTAAATGAAGCAACGTGATTGACCGGGGTGATGTGGCACTGCATGGCGCAGCAGGATCTATATAAAGATCTATCTGCACCCACTTTTCAGAGACTCCTCTCCTAGCCACGCCCCAAGGCTGTCCCTCTCCCTTCTCCATGCCACCTTCTGGCCATCTCTCTCCTCTCCACACCCAAGGATAGTTGGGCTTCAGATTAGTGCGATTCAAGCAAGAAAAGGCAGACGAGAAAGGCAGACGAGAAAGGAAGAAGGCAGCACTACTGCAGAGACGACTGCTGATCTTTAGAAGGAGTTTTGAAGATCCTCCAAATCAAATTCAGATCTAATTTTTGGAGAAAAGAAAGAGAAGGAGAAGATCTCTAGATCCAGCTTGAGTGGATACTGGTAGAGGCCAGGCACTTGCGTGGCTAGATCCAGAACCTTAGGGTTTCAGTAGGATCATCAACGGATAATCAGATTACCCAGAACCAAGGTAAAATTAATTTAAATTTTATTTAATTTAATTTTTTTGTTTATCAAATCATAAAATTAGATCTGAAAAATATCAGATCTGATTAGGATCTAAGAGGAAATTTTTGAAATATGTCTCTCAATCCAATCAGATCTGAATGAACCTGACCCTGAAAATTCAGGATTTCCCTTCAGAATATGCACCTTCTTGGCTTTCTTCTTCTTGTTCTTCTTTCCTTCTTCAAAGGATCAAGAATGAGAAGACGAGCCTCCCACTAAGTTCACCGACTTCTTATGGAGTTGGTGATCCTTCTCAAAGTTTTGAAGTAACCTCAGTAACCCATGGTAGTCCACTTCAAGCTTTGACATTCTATAATGTGTAAGGAATGGGAGATAAGACTTGAGTAGCGAGTTCAGTATTGCATCTTTTCCAAGTTGTTTGTGTAAGAAAAAGCTGAGCTTGCTCAAGCACTCTATCAGCTCGATCATGTATAATACATGATCAGTGACAGAGCTACCATCCCGCATTCTGGTATTGAAGATGGCACAACTAGTCTTGTGCCTCTTAACGTCATCGGGTGTGCCAAAAGAATCCTCCAATACTTAGAGCATTTTGTTTGGCTGAGCTATCTCAAACTTGCGACTAAACTCGTCGCTCATCATAGCCAACATAATGCAGTGCACCGTGGTTTGATCACTGAGCCACTTCTGATAAGTGTCTTTAACTGTTCCACGTACATTGGCAGCTGGCTCTTCAGGTGTAGGATCCATCAGCACATATAGGATCCGTTTATGCTCCAAGACAATCTTCAACTTTTGGTACTAGTTACAGAAGTTGGATTCCACCAACTTATCATTATCCAACAATGATCAGAGTGATAGGAAAGTGGCTATGTCTGCACAAAGAAAAATCAAAACTTAATTAGAAATTGATTCATTAAGCTTAAAGTTTGGACTTTAATCAAAAGATTTCTCCTACTATTTTATTCGAATTGGTAGCCTCTACCTCCAATTCAAAAAATTATCCTAATTCCTTAGTGGGTACTAGAATCCACATAGACTATACACAAGTTCAACTTTGATTGGCCCACCCATGTACATCTAAGGATAGGTTCATAATCAATTATTTTTTTAAATAATTTTTAGTAATTAAATTTTGCCCTAAGCCCTGATCAGTTGGCTTTGGCCTTCTCAGAAAAGGGTTCAGTTAGGTCCAATCATTAACATAACCATACTTGGCCCATCCAACTAATGAATGATCAGGCCCAACTTTGGTTAGCCCACCAGATCACCATTTAGAAAGATGTATCCAAGAGATCATATAATGAATGATAATTCCATCAATCGATAAGCACTAGGCCTTTAGGCCTCCAATGATTATCCAATTGATGGACCCATTATCATCCACTTTAATGGAAGGCTATGATCCATTTATCATATAACTATTTATAGAAGTGAGTAGGTCAGATTAATCACCTTATCATGTTCCTCCCACTAACTTCACCAAGTCAGCTTAAGGGAGACCATTAATAGACTGGTCTAGGAGCACCTAAATTAGTCAAATTGATTTACCTAGCTGACATGGGTTAGCTTGAATAATCAAGTGATCCAATCAAAACATAATCTCACCAAGAGACCAGGTAAGTTCGATCAGTGGAAGGATCTGCCAGACTTGCCTTAGACACCATCAGAAATGACCAGGTAAGCGGGCTGCCAATTAAAAATTACTGGTCTGGTTTACCTTAGACATCAACTGGTTTAATTAGTTTCAATTAGATCAACCTAATAGTTCGTGCTAGACCACGTAGCCAAGAATCAAGTCCATCTTTGGTCTTGTTAAAGACATGGACTTGACCAACTACAACTATTATAATTGATCTAGAGAATCCTTGACTTAATCTAAGATAATAATTGATTAGATTTAGTCAATTCTCTAATTAAGTTCATTCTTTAATCTAACCCTAGGTCTAACCCAATTAATGGACCTAATCTCCACTAACCCATTTAACCCAATGTGTTATGATTTGTGTCTTAGGATCTCCAATTCACAATCCTAGATCCTAATCAATCAACTTCTTACTTCTCAATTAAGTTTGGGGCTGAGGGTTGGACTTTGGCTTTTCGAAAATAATTTTTATATTTGTAAAATATTTTTATAACATGGTTCTATCAACTAAGTTGCATGTTTGATTTATAATCAATATGCAAGTAAAATAAACATAAAACTACTTTAGATCTAATCTAAACAGGTTCATGTAATTGAAATAGTTATAATAATAATTAATTATAAATCTTCCTAGATCAAATCTAACACATTTATGATGATTGAAATTAGATTAAAATATTTTTAATCAAATCATAAAATCTCTTAGATCTAATCTAAAATTTTATGATCAATATTTTAGATCAGCACATACTAGGACAACCTACTCACTATAAGGGGTAAACCTTACAGTAGGACAACCTTATGGCAGTCTGTGCAATCTAAAATATTTTATTTATTTTTTAAATTTTAGATTTAATAATTAGATTATAAATTATATCTAATCTAAGAAATAATTTAGATATGCACAAAAATTATGTAATAAGAACCTAGGCTCTGATACCAATTGAAGGAACCAGATCTATGGTTTCATAGGTAGATTTTGAAACTTTTTCAAGATCTTGCAGTGAAAGACTTAAATAAATCTAAAATTTATTAAAATAATCATGTAAATACCTAAATCTCAGATCTATTATATGATCAAGGTATGATATTAAATTAAAAATTAAAATTAAATGAGAAAGAAAAAAGATTGATCAAATCAATCTAGATCTACACTATATCAAATGCAGGTATGAAGTTTATAGATCAGATCTATTACCTGAGCAAGTTTAGATGTTCTAACTTGCTGATCTAGACTTAATAATGAAGTCATGAGCTACACACTATCCGGCCTCTAGGAGTCATCCACATAAGCCTACGATCTTTGATCTGAAGTTCGATGCAGAAAATCAGCACAGCATGCTTGTACTGTACTGATCCTTCTTCGACGATCGATCCGATGCTTTTTTCTTCAAAATTTGGACTCTTCAAAATATGAGAAGAAAGATGAGAGTTTTTTGATCTGAGACTCTCTCAAAAAAATTCAAAACAAAGGAGGAGAGATTGAAAATAAAACAGTCCTAGAAGAAAACCCTCTTCTTCTTCTCTTTTCTCTCACCTAGACACCTAGTTTGGTGCCTATGGAACCCCCATGCCCAAGGATCTTCTTTCTCTAATTTTTGCACACCCAAAACCTCTCCCAAATCTCTATATTTCATAAAAAAATTAAAAAAAATTCATCCAATAAATAGGGAAAATGAAGAGTCCAAGTTATGTTAAATTCCTAGAGTAGGAATATCCAAACATGGAAAGTTGTTGGGGCGCCCAACTCTTGGGTGCCTCCTCCATAATTTTTGGCATGGAACAGCAAGGGAGGGTGCACAAAAATAGAGATTATTTTCATAGAATAAGAAAAAAATTAATTAAAAGAGGGGGCGGCACTCAAAGGAAGATGTTTTGTTCAACAAGGATTCTATCTCATAGAATCCTAAGCAAAACCAATTCCTCTTTTGACTTGGTCTTCCACTTAACTTCCAAATATGACTTGGAGAGAAAGAAGGGGCATGAAAATAAAAAAGAAAGAGATTTTCTATGAAAAATATCTAAAAAATAGGTATGGGGGGTGTTGGGACCAAGGTGGCGCAAGGAGATAGGGAGTCCTAGTCACATTAGGACTCCTATTTTGACTTGGTCAAACAAGATTTTTTAATCAAATAAAATCAAGATTAAACCAATCTAATTAAATAAGACCCTAACCCATTTAAGAACTAATTAAATTAGATTTAATTTTGATTTATTTTTTAATCAAATTAGAAAATTGGGTTAATTCGAGTCCTAGTTAGACTAGGACTAGTTCTTCCTTGCACTTGGCTTATCCAATAAACCAATTAGACTTGATCCAATCAAGTCCAAATCAAATCTAATAAAATTATTTTTAATTAGACTTAATCTCAACCTATTGACTTAATCAAATTAAGCCAATTAGTAATCTAATTGCTAATCGATCCTCCTGTAACTTTTGTACTAGGTTAAACACCAATCGTATTGATTGTTTAACCCTAGAATGATTCTTAATCATTGATCAACCATCTGATCAGATCATAAGCTCTAATGTGTGTGACCTCATAGGTCCGAACCTAAGTCGGTAGCATAGGAATAAATTTCTATATCAATCAAAATTACCATCTAGCAATGATACTTGATAGCCAGATAGGTCGAAGGTGTAGAACACCATCCTTAGAACCCACACGAATATAGTTTTCATATAATTCATCCCCTTGACCACAATGCTCGTAGGATACATCAGAGTTCAACTGTCAAGTCTAATTAGGTTATCCACATTGTATTTCAAAATATCAAATCCATCTGATGGATTATCCTGAACAAGGTTTTGCTATATTGAAATACAATGATACATTCTTCTCCAACTCTTAGAGTGGTCAATTCCATCTTAATCCCACTCCGACTTCATATGTACTTAACTATGCCTAGAAGCCTTTCATTGCTGAATTAGAAATTCAATTAGTCTGCTACCAAAGCACAGTGAGTTACTTGCAAGTCACTAAGGTGATCTCAGGTCTAAGGGATACTTATACCTATATCCCATCAGAGACATTTTCGACAGTAGAATGCTTTGGAGTTGGTCACGTTTAATGACGATGTACCCATACATCTCATCTGTATATATACTAGTGTCTTCACATACCTTGGTTAAGAGGACAACCAACCTATATGGCATATAGCGACCTATGCTCGATAGACGCTGTTGTCCTAATTAATAGCTTATCATTTGATCGTGAATAAATTTAAGGACTAATCGATAAATTCTCTTTTTATCAAAATTAAATAGTCCTAAGAACTTCATCACAACAATGAAGTTCATTAGAAGATGTAAACTTGTGATGAAAAAAGATGCCAAAATATTTTTCATTAATTAATAAATTAATTATAATATCTCAACCATCAATAGGCTGATGATTAGCTTTGAAATATAATTTCCAACACCTGTAGGTCGAGATTGGCTCTGAGGTCTTATGGGTTATGCTACTCGTTGAAAGCCACTATCCACATTGATGAAAGCTTAAGTTTGATCGAGATGACTACCTCTATTCCAAAAGCTAAGACGAACGGTGTTTCTTCAATTGGTAGTCTTTGGGTAGTGCGGTATGCCCATAGAACATGATAAAGTTCATCTGCCCAGGCCCCTCTTGCTCTTTCGAGTCTTGTCTTGATGCTTTGCAGTAGGATCCGGTTGGTCACTTCAGCTTCTCCATTTGCCTGCAGGTGAGCTACCGATGTAAAGTGGTGGAAGATATTCAGACCTTCGTAGAACTCAATGAACCTCATCCTGATGAATTGTTGGCCATTGTATGTTATGATATTTTGGGGCAGTCCAAATTTGTAGATGACCGACTTTCAGATGAAGTTTTGTACCTTGACTTCGATAATCATTGCCAGTGATTCAGCCTTGATCAATTTAGTGAAATAGTTGATGGCGACTAGGAGAAACTTTCATTGCCCAATTGCCATTGGGAAGGATCCAAGAATATCCATTCCCCACTATGCAAATGACCAAGGAGCACTCAATAGGGCAAGCTTGATGGTTGGTTTCCTTTGGACATTCATGTTCCTTTGATAGTGATCACATCTCCTGATGTAATCAACACAATCATCATGCATAGTCGATCAGTAATACCCTTGTCGGAGCAGCTTATGAGACAGAGATCTAGCACCCAGATGGCTCCCACAAATTCTCTCGTGCACTTTCTATAGTGCGAAATCAACCTCAGAGGGTCGGAGGCATCTCAATAATGGCAGGAAATATTACCTTTTATACAGCATATTCTCATAAAGAACATATCGGGAGGCTTGGTTTTTCAATCTCCGAGCCTCTTTTGGGTCATGAGGAAGAACCCCGTCTTTAAGATAAGTGGTCAAAATGTCAATCCAGTAGGACTCCTGGCCAACTTGCATGATGGGCTGCGGTTCCTCTGTGTATGGGCATTTCAATGTCTCATAATAAGCTTCTTTCAGAAGCTCACTAGGAGCTAGGATGGCTAGCTTGGAAAGAAGGTCGGCCCTAGCATTTTCTGCTCTCGAAATTTATCAAATGCTGAAGCTGCCAAAGACTGGGGTTAAGCTCTTCACCTTCTCAAGATATTTTACCATGCTTTCTTTCCGGGCTTCATAACTACTGCTGACCTACCCCATGACTAGTTGGAAGTCACTACAAATCTAAAGTCGATCAGCTCTCGATTCTTTAGCTATCTTGAGCCTGATTATTAGGGCCTCATATTCTGCCCCATTGTTTGTCATCGAAAATTCAAAATGCAGTGCATACTCCATGATGATTCCTTCTGGATTGATCAGGATCAGCCAAGCACTTGCTCCGGAAGCGTTGGAGGAGCCATCGACATACAGGGCCCAGAAATCTTTAGAAAGGTCCGTTCTTTCTTCAGAGGAGCTCAGGTGCAACCATGGAATGTTGGTTTCATTTTGAAGCTCGACATCGTCTGGGATGGTACATTCAACTATGAAGTCGGCCAGTGTCTGAACCTTGATTGCTGGTCGAGGTCGATAGTTGATGTCGAACTCTATTAATTCAATGGTCTATTTTGCAATTCTTTTAGAAGCATCCATTTGATGAAGGATCACTCTGATCGGCTGGTTAGTGAGGAGTGTTATAGCATGTCTCTAAAAGTAAGGCCAAAGTCTTCTTACTGCAATCAGAAGAGCATAAGTCAATTTTTTCAACTTTGTATACCTGATCTTGGCATCTCTTAGGATCTGACTTATGTAGTAGACTGGTCGCTGTAGTTTCACTTCTTCTTTGACCAGGACTATCGCTAGCACTGTAAGAGAGACCGCAAGGTAGAGAAATAGCTTCTCTCCAAATTTGAATTTGGCTAGTAGGGGGGCGAGCCGAGGTAGTTTTTAAGCTCGTTGAATGCTTTTTGTCATTCTAAGTCCAGTGAAAATCTTTCAATTTTTTGAGGATTTGGAAGAAGGACATACAGCGTTCAGCTGACCTTGAGATAAAATGATTCAAAGATGCCATCTTCTTGGTTAGGTGCTGAACTCTTTGATGGACTTCAGAGTGGTCATCTCCTGGATAGCTCGAATCTTCTTTGGGTTGGCCTCAGTCCCTCATCTCGAGAGCATGAACCCCAAAAATTTTCTTGAGGCTACCTCGAAGGCGCACTTGGTCGGGTTCGGCTTCATCTTGTATTTTTTGAGCGCATCGAAAGCCTCTTCAAGGTCAGCAACATGATTGATAGACATTCAACTTTTGACCAGCATGTCATCAACGTAAATCTCAATATTGTAGCTGATCTGCTCCTTGAAGATTTTATTAATCAAGCGCTGATAAGTCATGCCTGCATTCTTAAGCCCGAAGGGCATGATCCTGTAATAGTAAAGACCATGGTTAGTAATAAAAGTAGTCTTCTCCTCATCCTTCGGTGCCATCTGAATTTGGTTATAGCCAGAGAAAGCATCTATGAAGGTGAGGAGCTCGTAGCCTGAAGTCGCATCCATCAATTGATCGATTCTGGGCAAAGGGTAGCTGTCTTTTGGGTAGGCCTTATTCAGCTTCTTAAAGTTAATACATATCCTCCACTTGCCGTTGGCCTTCTTGACCAAGACCATGTTAGAGACCCAAGTCGGATAGCTGACTTCTTAAATAAATCCGACATTGAGAAGCTTGTCAACCTTTTCTGCTATTGCCTTCTGCCTTTTTGGTGCATGGTCCTGAACTCTTTCTTTCGCTGATCGATGCTTGGGATCAACGGTCAGCCGATGTTCCATAACCTCGATATCAATTTTAGACATATCCATCGAAACCCAGGTGAAGATGTCGGCATTCTTCTATAAAAAGGTGATGAGCTACTCCCAAACTTCATCTTTTAGATTAGAGCCAATTTGCACCGTATGCTTCACATTCCCATCATTTAGGGGGCGATCACAAGATCTTCTATGGGATCGCCCCATTCTTCGATAAGGTCATCGCGGACATCAAGCCCGTCAACTAGGTAGGGGTCAAGTCGAGTGTCATTTTGTAAGGCGATGGAGTAGCAGTGCCGGGCTAATGCTTGATCGCATCTGATTTCACCTATTCCATTATTTGTTAAGAATTTTATCTTCAGGTAATAGGTTGACACCATGGCTCATAGTGCATTTAGATCAGGTCGGTCGAGGAATACATGGTAAGCGGAGGGAGCTTTCACCACCAAAAAGTTAAACCATGCCTTGGCCTGCTTTGGGTATTGCCCTGCAGTCATGACTAGAGTTATCATTCCCTCCACTGGCACAGTGTCGCTAGTGAAGCCGACCAACGGAAAGCTCATGGGTCCCAGGCGATTATCGGATATGGACATTTTAAAGAAAGCATCATAATTCAAAACTTTCATTATCTACCAAAATGTGGCGTACATCGTAATCAGCAATGTTTAAAGAGATTGCAACCACATCATTGTGTGGGAACTGGACTCCTCAGGCATCTTTGTTGGTGAAAGTGATGGGCTCCTCAATTCTCCGCCTCTTCTCAGGCTCTGTCGATCTGCTAGCCTCCCCATGCCGAAGTCCCCCATAGATGATGTTAATGATGCCAAACTGAGGCTGATCTTCTCGTTGCTCCTCGCCCCTCGGTGGTTCTGATAGTTGGGGTGCTCTTGACCGATCCTCCCATCCTTTCGACCAACATCGTAGAAACCAGCCAAGCCTATCATGCTTGATGAGCTCCTCGATCTCGTCTTGGAGCTAGATGTACTCTTCTGTATCATGACCGTGATCATGATGGTAGAGCAAAACTTGCTAGGATTGCGCTTGTCGGGGTGAGTGCACATCCTTTTCGATCTCAATAGTTGCTTCCTGATCTCCATTAGTACTTAGATTTTTGGAGCATTGAGAGGGACATAGTTGTAAAATCTTCTGAAGCAAGAGCTTCACCATGCCCTTCTATCTGGGCTTCTTCGCCTCTGGGCCCGGGTAGGAGTTCAGACCCGCTTATGCTCTGGAGGAGTTCGGGAGCATGGCTGAGCTCTGCTTGATTTCTCTTCAGTCGTGGGTACATTCGGTTCGCCCCTTGATGGCTTCATTATCCCTGGCCTTAAAGGCCACCTCAGCTCGGGCATAACCTTCAGCCCAAGCCAGTATATCGACAAAGTTCCTAGGCTACTTCTTCTCCAGGAAGAATAGCAAATCATTCTTCTGAAGGCCGCCCTTTAGTGTGGCTATTGCAACAGACTAGTTCAGGTTCCGGACCTCCATTGCAATAGCATTAAATCGGATGACATAAGTCAAGATAGATTCTTCCTCCTTCTGCTTGATATTCATCAGGGAATCTGAGCATCAATGGAGACGTTGGCTGATAATGAAATGAGATGCAAACTGATGGCTCATTTGATCGAAGAAGAAGATGGTACCTGGATTAAGGGTTGAGTACCAGTTGCTAGCAGCTTCCTTGAGGGTGGATGGAAAAGTCTGACACAAAATGGCTTCTGGCACGTCATGGAGCAGCATCATTATTCGAAAGATCTCTAGATGGTCAATCAGATCGGTGGTCCCATCGTAACTCTCAAATTGAGAGAGCTTGAAGTTCGATGGGATCGATTCCTGCATAATTTTTTGAGAAAAAGGAGGGTCAATGTAAATATCATTACCGTGGGAGGAGGGATCATGATGGAGTTCTTTAATTCATTGGCTCATTTTCTGGAGCCTTTGATCTAGGAGATCTTCATGATCGATGATCTTTAGGATTTTTTGATGGAACGGGGGCAAAGCTCCCTTCGGGGTCAAGTCATGGTCCGAGCAAGGGCTCTTTATCCTCTATTTTTCTTTTTTGAGGGTCGCCGATCGACTGACCCAAGTCGGCCTCCCCCGGACCGAATTCTCTGGCTCTCGAGAAATTTGCTCTGGTCGAGATGGCATCGGAGATGGCTGCTACTGTCGCATGGCCTACACTACTTCAGTGAGGCTGCGGACCTGTTGGACCAGTAGGTCGAACTATACTAAGTCCACCATCACAGGTGGTGGGGCTTGAGATGCAGGAGATGAAATAGGGGCAAAAAGATTTGGATGAGATCTGGCCGTGGAGGCGGTTGACCGCTGGGTTGAAGCCTTTTTGGGGGGCATCCTCGAGAGGTCCAAAGGAAAAGTAGGACTCTGACTGGGATGAAGAGGGATCTCCACTACGTATTTCTTCAAGAATAAGGGAACCTCAATAATTTGAGGCCATTTTTCTAGCGCCAATCTTGTTAGCACAAAATTTGGCCATCGCCAGAGTCGAAGCTAAATTTGGAGAGGACGAGATCACCGTCGGGACCTACAAAATAAGTCTCGTCTGGAGTCTGGCGTGGTGGCTCCGGCAAGACCCTCCGATGATCAAGTCAGCTCTTTCGGCCAACAGAAATGGAATACGTAGAGAGATTCTAGCAGAGTTTTTTAGGAAGAGAAGGAGAGCTTCTGGAAGAAAGCGTATCTGGAGGATCTCTTATATGGATGGAGCCTATAATAAACTAATAGTGACAGCCATAACCATATGATAGTGGGCCGTTTAGGGCCATGTGGAGTTTGTTATAGGGGATATTGTTTGTTATTGCAATGTGCAAGCCCATTGGGTCCAATGGTCAAAGCTCGGATGGAAGAGATTGATAGTTCTTTTGGCTATATTGAGGACAAGTGTCGAGATCCTCTAGGGCTGCTGGATGGAGTTTAGAGAAAGTTTAGCTATTTGGAAGAGTCCATCTGAAGAAAAAATCTAGGAGGAGTTCGACTGTTGGAGGAGTCCAGCTAAAGGAGAAGTTCGGTAGGAGTTTGACTATTGGAGGAGTCTGGCTGAAGAAGAAGTTTAGGAGGAGTTCAACTATTGGAGGAGTCCGACTGAAGGAGAAGTCTGGAAGGAGTTCGACCATTGGAGGAGTTCAACTGAAGGAGAAGCCTGAAAGGAGTTCAACTGTTGGAGGAGTCTGGCTAAAGAAGAAGTTGGAGGAGTCCAATTGTTGGAGGAGTCTGGCTGAAGGAGAAGTTCGGAAGGAGTCCGACTGTTGGAGGAGTCTGGCTGAAGGAGAAGTTTGGGAGGAGTTCAACTATTGGAGGAGTTCGAGATTTAACCATGGAGGCTGCTGTCGGGCGGGATCCTTCCAAGATCAAGCATCCAGCTGAACTTCGGCAGGAGCGGATTTATCCCTGAAAGAAGTGTATTACAAGTGTTTAGCCAATTTGGCTTCTAGGGCACACATCTAACAAACTCCTACTTGACCTAAAGCCAATTAGCTACAAATCTAAGTCCCATCTTCTCAAGATGGTCTTCGATCTTCTTCTGGCTCAATGGTTTTGTCAACGGGTAAGCCGCATTGTCTGCAGTGTTGACTCTCTTGACCTTGACATATCCCTTCTCGAGGTAATCATGGATGAGGTGGTATCGCCGCTCGATGTACTTAGATTTCTAGTGAGACCTCGGCTCCTTAGCTAGGACTATGGCACCATTATTATCGTAGTACAGAGGGACGACATCTGATGGCATCACTCCGAGCTCTGTGGTGAACTTCTTATATCAGAATGCCTCCTTTGCAGCCTCCGATGCAGCGATGTACTCTGTTTCTATGGTGGAGTCTGCTATCACCGTCTTCTTGGAACTCTTCCAACCGACAGCTCCACCATTACAAATAAATAGATTTTCAGATGTCGACTTTCGATCATCAATGTCAAACATAAAATTCAAGTCTGTGTACCCCTGGACCTAGAGTTCTTCATTACCAAAGACTAGAAATATATCCTTAGTCCTTCTCAAGTACTTAAGGATACATTTCACAGAAGTCCAGTGCTCTTTGCCTGGATTTGACTGATACTTGTTCGTGACACTCATAGCATGGGCAATATCAGGTCGTGTACATAGCATGACATACATGAGGCTTCCTATTGCTGGAGCATAAGGGATCTTGTTTATGTGTTCAATCTCCTCAGGTGTGCTAGGGCTCATCTTCTTGGAGAGATGAATGCCATGTCTGAAGGGTACTAAATCCCTCTTAGAGTTTTCCATGCTAAACCTTTTCAGCACCTCCTCTATGTATATTTTTTGTGAGAGACCCAGCATCCTATTCGGTCTATCCTTATAGACCTTAATTCCTAGAATAAAGGATGTCTCTCCTAGATCTTTCATAGAGAACTCCTTAGGCAACCACATTTTGACTGTAGTCAACATGGGAATATCATTTCCAATTAGGAGGATGTCATCCACGTACAGTATGAGGAAGACAACAGCGCATCCATTGATCTTTTTGAAAATATAGGACTCCTCCTCATTCTTGATGAATCCAAATGATTTGATTACATCACTGAAATAAGCATTCCAACTCCAAGATGCTTGCTTAAGTCCATATATGGATTTTTGTAGCTTACATACCTTCTGATCATTATCACTGGATGTGAAACCTAATGGTTGTTCTATATAGATATCTTTCTCAAGATATCCATTTAAGAATGCTATTTTTACATCCATCTGCTATATTTCATAATCGAAATAAGCTGCAACAACAAGCAATGTGCGGATGGATTTGAGTATGGCTACTGACGAAAAAGTATCCCAATAGTTAATGCCTTCGCACTGACTATACCCTTTCACCACGAGCCTTGCTTTGAATGTCTCTACATTTTCATTGGCACCTATCTTTGTCTTGAAGATCCATTTACATCCAATAGGTACTATATCTTCAGATGGATCTACCAAGATTCAAACTTGGTTCAAACGCATTGAGTCAATCTCTAATCTCATTGTCTCTAACCATTTCTCGGAGTTGATATCTAATATCACCTGGTCATAAGTTTTGGGATCATCACAATGAACTCTACTTTCTGTGAGGAATATTTTCTCTACATCTTTTGATATAATACCTAAGTACCTTTCAGGAGGATGAAAAATTCTACTTGATCTACGAGGTGGAGGAGGTAGCGTCTGGGTTGGCTCAATCTAATTAGGTTCCATAGATTCCTTAGCTCATTTCTTATTGGAGACTTTCTTCTCGAGTCTAATCTATCTTTCGATGCTACCATCTAGAATAAACTATTTTTCAAGAAAGATGGCATGTTGACTCACAATCACATTATGATCTTTCGAGAGATAGAAATAATATCCTAATGATTCTTTAGGATATCCAATAAATCGAGCTCTAAAAGGACCTAGACTCTAATTTGTCTGCCTGTTGTCTCTTAACATGGGTCGGATAATCCCAAATTCTAAGATGACTCAGACTTTATTTCTTACCATGCCATATCTCATACGGTGTGGTAGGAACGGTCTTAGAGGAAATCCTATTCAGTAAATATATAGTAGTCATCAGACTATGTCCCCAAAGAAACTCAGAAAGATCTATGAAACTCATCATGGATCGGACCACATCTAATAGGATTCGGTTTCTCCATTCTGAAACTTCATTGAGGCATTCCAGGTGGAGTCCATTGAGAGACTATGCCATTATCCTTAAGATAGTTTAGAAATTTTTGGCTAAGGTATTCACCTCCTCGATCTGATAAAAAAATCTTAATGGATTTTTCTAATTGCTTTTCTACTTCGAGTCTAAATTTCTTGAATTTTTCGAAAGCTTTAAACTTGTGTCACATCAAATACATATACCCGTATCGAGATAAATCATCGATAAAGATGATGAAGTAGACATCATTGCCCTTGGTCGGTACATCAAATGGACCGCATACATCAGTATGTACTAGGGCAAGCAGGTCTGTGGTCCTTTTCCCATGTTTTACAAAAGGAAGCTTGGTCATTTTACCATGAAGGCATGATTCACAAATCTGATATGACTCAGAAGTCGACGGGCTCAATAGCCTAGATTTCTCTAATTTGTTAATCTTATTTTCAACTATATGACCTAGCCTAAGGTACCAAAGATACTTATCATTTAGACTATCCCTAGGTCACTTTGATCCTATGGCATTCATGTTTTGCTCGATATTAAAAATAGAAACATCAATATGTAACTAGTAGAAACCATTTATAAGAAAACCACTTACAATTTTATTTTTTTCATAAAGAATATTATAATGATCCTTAAGAAAACTAATTACATAGCCTTCTTGTGCTAAACATGAAATAGAAATCAAATTTCTACTTACTGCAGGCACATAAAAACTGTCCTTAAGAACTAAATCTAATCCTGACGGTAATAATAGAGGATAGGTTCCTACGGTCACAACAGCAACTCTTACTCCGTTCTCAATATGTAGGATCATCTTACCATCCCTCAGTCTTCTGCTATCCTCAAGACTCTGCATAGAAGTGCATAAGTGAGCACTAGAGCTAGAGTCAAGCACCCAACTAGATGCAGAAGAAATCATAAGATTAAAATCTGTAATGAGCATACCTCTAGATGGACTTGCCTCCTTCTTGTTCTTTAGGCTGGCCAGGTACAAAGGATAGTTTCGCTTCCAATGAACGTCTATATTGAAATAAAAATATTTTTTCTTATCGGCCTTTTTCTTCAGCTCTGTCTTCTTCTTCTTTCCACCATCTACCTTCTGCTTCTTCACGGACTTCTTCTTCTTTCCAAAAGATTTTTTCTTGAAAGAAGTTCACTCCACAGCAAGTACTGAGCCTTTAGAATCTTTCATAAAAAGCTCAATAGTAACTAGCATTTTCATGAGTTAAGCCATGGTATTCTAAAGTTTATGCATATGGTAGTTCATGATGAACTGCTCATACACATCAATCAAGGACTACAGAATTATATCAATCTACAGATCCTGATCTAACTTGACACCGAGCTTCTCAAGCTCTTCTAAGTTTTTGATCATCATTAGATAATGATCTTGGACTGACTGTCCATCACACATCTAAGCCTTAAAAAGTCTCTTAGTGACTTGATATTTAGCTGCGCGACTCTATTCACCAAATAACTCTTATAGGTAAGCCAACATTTGATGGCTAGTCTTAATATTTTTATGTTGGCACTAGAGCTCATCAGACATCAAGCTCAACATGTAATACTTGATTTTGTTATTTTCATCAATCCATTTTTTTGGAGATGCTCTCTGATCAGCGGATGGATGGGTTGGTAAGGTGGGAGGATCCTGTTTCAATACATGAGTCAACTTCTCAGAACCCAAAATAATTTTGAAGTTCCAGAGTCAATCCTTGTAGTTGGATTCGATCAGTCTATGGATATCCAAGATACGGGCTAGTGGGTTAGAAGCAGATATCTTTCTATAGAGAGTCAAAGTTTCTAGTTTGATTTTGTTATTAGACTTGATCAATTTATTTAAAAATTTTATTTTTAAATAAATTAGACTTCCACTATTTATTCAAATTTCTACACTTTTTGGACAGAGATGCAAAAATTTCTACGATTATTGATTTCTAGTAGATGGTGCAATCCCACCGATTGGCTCACCACTTCACCTAATAGTTATTGATGATGGATCAATCGATGAGTGGACAACTCTTGTCCAATGATTCTTTAATCATGGTGCACCCAAACCTTATCTCTAATTCATGAAGCTAATCATGTCCAGAATATTGCTCCACTCCTTAGTTAAGTTAGACCCATCATTTGAACAAATTGAATTTCTGATTAGGTCCCTCACCATATCCGAAATATTGAGCCCAACCCATCCTTCAACTCATAGCATCCAATGTCTAATAGACATAGTTGCATCTTTTCAATGTAACTGAACCACTGTATCCAGTCGAAAACAATCAACCTTGGGAAGGGTCCGCACATCTACAATGGTGGAAGATCTTAGACTTAATATTTTCTTAGGAAGATTTAATTTAGATCTCTTTAAACTTGACTTGACTTGTCATAATAATTATGACTAACCTAGTGGCATGGATTGGCTTGAATTGTTAGCCACCTTGAATCAGAATTGGATCGACACAAATGGCCAGATAAGTAAGACTGGTGAAAGGGATATGCCATTAACTTGACAAGAATGCATTCAGATTGAGTTGCTCTTAATTAAAAATCAATCGATCGTATCTACCAGACTTACCTTAGACACCAAATTATCGAATAAGAATTAATTAGGTTAGCCTACTATCCAGACTCGAATCATGAAGCCAAATTAGATTTTGACTTGATTGAGTCATATCTCAATGTGATTTGATCTTGACCAAGACTTAATCCTATTAGACTGATCAAATCTAAGCTTTTTTTGATTCCATCTAATCAACTCTTGATTTGGTTTGATCAATCGCTAGACCTAATTAAGCTACCCAAGCCCGAACTCAATTTTATGAATATGTCCTAGATCTAAAAATTCATAATTTTTAGATCTAATTAATTTCATAATCTTAATTTTTAATTAAGTTTTAGATTCATGAACAAAATATATAATAAAATCCTAGGATTTTAGGATCTAGGATTTTATAAAAAAATAAATTTTAATTTTTGATTAAGGACGAACGTGCAGCACCCCTACACATCATAAGAACATCCCATCAAATGGGCGGAGGGGGCCTTTAAATCCTATTTTGTTCTTATAACTGGACGGCCAAGGAGAATGCCTTAATCAAAAATATAATTTCTACTACAAAACTAGTTAGATTTAAATTATATATCGCATATACAATTAATGATCTAACTTATACATGTTTTGCATACATCTCATGTATCATAACTAAATTAAACATGCATGCTTTCAGATCTGATATATCATATGTAATATCTAAAAAATAAAATTTAAATTTAATCATATCAAACAAAATTATTCTAAACATTTTATAGAACTATTCTATAACTAGTCTAAGCATGCATCTTTCATATCTCATATGAAAAATTTAAAACATTATTTTCTATTTTTCAGATCTTGTTATAACAATTATAACTTTAAAAAAATAAAAATTAAATAGATCTAAACTTACTTTTAATCAAATTAAAAATATGATTATGCTAGACTACATATAGAACTATTCTATACCTAGTCTAGTCATGCATCTCATACATTGTAGATCTAAATCATTCTAATTTTAATTTTTTAATTTTAGATCTAATCACACCTGATGTGACATCTAAAATTATTTAATATCAAATCATAAATAAAAAGTTAAATCAAATCTAAAATAGATCTGATGAACTGCTAATGCAGCTCTGATACCATTTGAAGGAAAAATCTTATTTTTCTGACATAGGATTGTTCAGATTTGATTGGATCTGAAGAAATATTTTAAAAAATTTTCTATGATCCTAATCAGAATTGAGATATCTCAGATCTAATTCTAAAGATCTAATATTATAAAAATAAAAATAAAATTAAATCTAATTTAATTTTATATCTTGTTTTGGATAATCAGATTATCTTATGATGATATTAATTGATCCTGAGGTTCTAGAAGGAGCCACGCATGCACCTGGCCTCTACCAGTGTTCACTCAGGTAGGATCTAAAGGTCTTCTTCTTCTAAATCTTTTCTTCAAAAATTATAACTAGATCTAATCTTAAAGTTCTTCAAAACTTTTTTTGAAGAAGCAGCAGTCATCTCATTCAGTAGTGCCGCCTTCTTCTTGATATGGGCGCCTTTCTTCCTTGGATGTTACTTGAACCCATGCCCAACTCCTTCGGCATAGAGAGGGAAGAGAGAGGATCAGATGGGGCATGGAAGAGAGAGAGGCAACCTTGGGGTGTGGGAATTGTGCAAGAACTCTTAACCCTAGGCACAGATAGGGTTTAAATAGATCCTACTGCGCCATGCAGTGCCACATCATCCTGCCTAATCAGAGGCCTTCATTCAATCATATCTAAATCTGATTGATGGGATGATGTCATCTAATCCAATCAGATGAGAGTCCCTCAAAAATCACATAGGTGGCACCAAGATTGGATAAAACAAAAATCTTTGGCGCCTAGGTATTTAAACCCATCAAGAAACCCTAGAGTCCCATCTGTATGGGACTCCATCCCTTATCCATATAGGGTGCATGCCTAGGGTGGTGTGCACCCTCTCTCTTGCCTTTTTTAGCAGGGGGACAAGAGCCCTAGGTGCTCTCCTATAGGCATATGACACATGGCCCTATGTCCAAGTATCCAGAGTCAACTGTTGACCTATATCCAAAAATAGGAATTAGCAGGTGATATAAATTGGCAGGTATTATCTTAAATCCATCTAATGAATTAAGACAACCCTTTTCTAATATGGACAAGCTCTAGTCAAATTAAGATAAGATTTCTGAGTGAGCCCAAACAAATTTGGCTCAGTCAAGACGAACCAAAATGATTATAAAAGGAGAATGTTAGGCTCAATCATGTGCTAGCACAATTTTTTTGAATCTAATTGGATCTAATCCAAATCAATTGAACTGGGTTAGTCCAATTGATGACATCCAGACCCAAACTCTTATTTGTGTGATCTAGTTAGGTTCAGTTTCGTATGGTAATGAGACATGTCGCGATCGACATCATCGAAACACCTTTTGATGGATCAAAATTTTTTTGATTCATACAATTAGAATGATTGATCATCTAAATTATTCTAACTGCTCCCAAAATTCATCAGTGACACCTAGCAGTATATGGTGGCAATCCATCAGAACCGAAAGCAAACCTCTCAGTGTAGCTACCTATGTGATTGGGTTCTTCTATCTTGAGCCCTGATAGGATTAGGGTTAAGATGAACTCATCAAACCCAATATCCATCATATGAATTAATCATTCGATTCGAGTCAAATATGAAACTCTAATAGAAACTCTTTCTATTATCTTCACTCTATCATGGCCATGGGCTTAAGGACTCAATCTCATGATTATCATAGGACTGCTTCTCATCTCTAAGGTAGATAGATTTTCTATTGGTGCAATCCAATTCCTACAATGAACATGCTATAGCCAACATGCACCTCAGAATTTCGAATGGTTAGGAGATCGAGTTATGGTGTAGTCAAACTATAACACCCTCAAGGTGAACAACCGATGCACCTCAAGTCAAAGAATAACATCGAGTCAGTCATCGATGAAAAGGTAGACTTTCTTATGATTGCTCGAGGTGGTCATGCTCAGTGCCCTCATTCTCTAATGAGTACCTGTACTCTTGCTCCGATGTTTCCACACCATAGAATCAAGACACATCTATCCTAAGAAAGTGATTGTACATCTTTCGGATCGATTAGCATCCTCATGATGATCCTATGGTCGGGAGCTGTTTATGAGTTAATTATGAAAATTCATGTCTCAAATTTTTAACTCTTGAAAATATAAATTTATCATTACCATTAACTTAAAGGATGTATCACATACACTTTAAAAATATACTGTAATAGAAAACAATCCTATTATTAATTTATAGTCAAAATTATAAAATTATTCTTAAAAGTATATTACAAGTGTTTAGCCAATCTACTTCTAGGGCACACGTCTAACACCGATCTAACCTGACCTGCTTAGATCCGATCCAACCCATTTTAGAGGACCTGTAGAGCCAGATCGGATTCTAAAATTGGACTCATTCAATATTCTGGGTCGGGTCTGGGTTTACTAAATTTGGACCCAACCCGATCCGACCCAAATTCAGTATTAAATTCAACATAAAAACTATAAAGTTAATAGAGTGGGATTGAAATTTTAAATTTCCTTATAGCATTGTTATTTTTTAAAAGTTTTACTCAATTTGACTATGAAATTTTGAAAAATTATATCTAAATTAAGAACCTAGGCAAAGTAAATTTTTTCTTGCCATAAACTTCGCATATTTTAGTTTATTATACGAACTAGATTTGATTAAAATTTGAGTTCAAATCAGATCTAAAATTTTTAGATTGGAATTGGATTATACATGGACCCAATCAGATCCAAAAGATCCAATGGAGCAAACTTTTTGATCATGACCTGATTCGATCCAACCCAATTTTCAATTAGATTGGGTCTGGGTCCAACATTAGGACCCGATCAAGGAATTGGGTTGGATCGGGATCACTCATGACTTAGTCTGACCTGATCCATTTACACCTCTATCTGTAGGTGGTTGCTATCATGGTCATTTCTTGGAGTGTTTTGAGGATTTTGTATTCTGTTTGTCCGTCTATGTTTTATTCATAGATGGCTTAGGCAGAATATTGATTTTGTTAAATGGGTTTTTCTTCAAGACCCCTGTCAGGCATGGTCGGTCTAGGCCAATATGGATTTTGAGGATCGGCTCCATATGGTCTAGAAGGTTCGGTCTAGTTAACCTTATGGATTTGGAGATTTTGGTTTGGATCAAGATCTTGATTTGGATCAAATTCGAAGTTCGTAAATAAGTAGTCTGGGTCAGGTTCTAAGCCTTGGTCTGTGTTAGAGTCTGGCCCAAAAGCTTGGGATGCTTGATTGGAAGTATCACTTTCCTGGTCTAGGATAGCTATTGATTTCCTCTCTTTGGAGGTCTTAGGCATATCCAAGGCAGAGTAAGTTAACTCCAGGGCTTGAAGTCTTTTGTTGATTTCTCTAGAAGGTTTCTATCTTCTAGTCCTTTTTTGTACTTTTTAGGAGTTTTTAGTGCTTGAAGTCTTTTATTGATTTCCCCTAGAAAATCTCTATCTTCTAGGTCTCCTTTGGTTTGGGTTTCATCCTCTTGGGAAGGATGGTAAGTTTCAATTAGGCCTTTTGGTTGCATCATGTTTATTTATTTTGGTCTGGCATACATCTCATACCATTCAAAGAAATCTATGTGGTCCTTGATTGAATGCATGAAATCAAACCAGTTGGTTCTTAATTCAACTCTTTGATTTTCATCATAATTTTTGAAGAATTCATCTCTTTTGATTTGGTTGCAGTATGAGTTAAAGTCTCTTCTAAGGAGGTCCTTGTCTAAGACAAACTCAACTTGAATTGTATTGATTTCTGAGTCCATTTAGAAATAGGTTGGGCTTAGGTTAGGGGACTCAACCTGTTCACAATAGGATGATTTGGGAATTGATGTTTTTGAATCCACTTCTGATAGGTTTATATCTACAGAATAGCTTTCTCTAAAAGGAGCAAAGCCCATTGCAGACGGAATACCCATAGAGTTGAACCTAGAGCTGAAGCTTCTTTCAACCCTAAGTCTATTGAACCTGATGGTAACATCACCTTCCGGAGTGGTAGTGATGTCTTCTAGGTGGCTGACTTCTTGTCTGATTGTGGGAGCCAATCTTTTGAGGGTCCAATCTTTTGGTAGGCTGACTTGATCCCATATAAGGGTTTTTGGAATGAGCAGATTTCTCTTATTTGAGTTGGTTTGGAAGTAATCTGTCTGACCTAAGGACTTTTTGGCTAGGGGTCCAATGTGTTGAAGAGTGTTTATAGTTTTGAAGTGGATCCTAACTAGGAATGTGGTCAAGAAGGATCCTGAGAGCATTTCCAAATTGTGTATTTTGATTTCTAGTTCTAAGGCTCTTAAAATGTTTTTGTCTTTTATTTTAAAGGTGAGGTCTATGTTGCAGCTACAGTAGGCTGGGCTATCAAACACGTTAGTTTCTATCATTTCTAGTAAAGAATCATGGTCTTTGAGATATCTACCATCTTTTAAGCACATTAAAGGGGCACTTTTTATACCTTTTTTGATCATCAGTATAATAGCAACTTGGATGAGTCCTAAATGCAAGAACTCATATTTGTTTTTGAAGCTATTGATCAGTTCCCGATTCAGCAGAGGAATCAATTCATGATCTTTTGAAATTGAATGGATTTTTTCTATCATTTTGATTCTTGAGTCTGGTATCAACCAGTTGGTTTGTAGATTGATTTGAGAGAGATTTTTGGGATGACAACTTTTGAGGGATCATAGAGAATTGGGGTTTGTTCAAAGGTTCCCATGCTTGTACCTTCTCCACGGGAAGAGGAAGAAGAAGAGAAATTTTTGGATAGAAAACTCATATCTATTTCTAACCTACTGGTAGTAGTTTGAGTCCTAGTGTCACTCTGGATAAGTATTATGCCACTTGATAACTAGCAATGGCACGCCAGAAAGAATAGCTTGTTCTCCCAAATATGACTAACTGCCCTTTAACCTAAACATGGCTCTCCTGGCCTTCAAAGTGGGATTGACTGCCTCTAGGAAAAGTGCTATTTCTAACCTTGTTGTTACCTAGTACGTAACTCAAAATGAACCCGCCACTAAGAACACAGAATGCTAGAAGTAGATGCAGAAATAAAACATAAGATGACCTATGCAGAAACTACTCTATCTACTCCCTCCCCCCCAATGGAAAGAAGGGCTAGGCTCTAATACCATTTGCTACACCAGGGTCTGCTACTTGCCTATCTATTTTGATATGTTAATTAGAAGGCATGCATGTATGGGAAACTGAAATCAGAAAACATAAATAAAACTTGAAGAGAGTTTTGAGAAAAGCTTTACTTTTATTGAAGCTTGAAGATTTGTATACACAGTAAAAGACTTGGTGTTGCCCAAAAGAACAACCCAAGAGGGGAGGGGGGGGGGGGGTGAATTGAATTTTTTCAAAATTTTTTGGATTGCTAAGTGTATGTGCAGAACTTAAATATAGATATGCTGGAAATGCAGTAATTTAGATGTATAGAAAATAAAAGTAACTGAAAGAAGAAATCATACACACAAAAGCTTAAGATTTTTATAGTAGTTCGGTGTCAAACTCAACACCTCGTCCACTCCTCAAGCACTCTATTTGAGAATTTCACTATAATCTCTAAGATTACAGTAAGATTGTTTTCACCGAGCTCATAATCTAAATCTAGTTGATTTTGCAGGCTAACCAACCAAAACGTAACCCCAAGCCACTCCTAGGCTTGTACAAATCTAATTCAAGACTTGGATGAGCCTATTCCCCAAGTTTTAGCCATTTGAAACTTGAAATAAAAAGATTTTAGGATGCAGAAATTTAAAACAAAAGCAAACTCTTTTAAAGAGTAGATTTGAGGCTTTGATGCACAAGATGAGTTATTGGAGGACTTTAGCAATGAATCTTTCCTTCATTCACTTGAGAATGCCTTGATTGCACAGCTAGTTGAATGGTTGAATAGCAATGAAGACTCTTTAAAACTCACTGTTTGGACTGCACACTTATTTTGAAAAATTTATTGATGTTTTTCACTTTCTTGATTTTATATCTTGAGTTTCCAAGCCTTAATCTGATCTTAAAAGTTTTCTAAACCAAGTTAGAAACTCCAAAAATAGATTTGTTGCTGTTGGAATATCAGAAAAAGCTGTTTAAATCATTCAAAATGAAATCTGGGCAGTTCTAGAAATTAGCCATTGTGGCTGTTAGAACTTCGGGAGTCGACTCCCTAGAGCCTTGAGTTAATTTCAATCGTAGGATGAAAAATCTGACTCTTTGTATTTTCTATCCCGTGCTAGTTTTATGTGTCGGAGTTGACTCCTAGATTCCGTAAGTCGACTCTAGTCATGGGGTGAAATATGTAACATTCTATTTCTGGATTGGCGACTTTTCTAAGATGGGAGTCGGCTCCTGCTTTTCGTGAGTCGACTCCTGATCAGTGCCAACTACTAAAACTGTGCTAGATCCAACTCTAAACTTTTCTTTTGTTCATTTCTGACCCAGTATTCTTTGAAATGCATTTGGCTTGATCTCTTTGCTCTTCTTTCTTGGTTTTTTCAATCAAAAACTTGGAGCATCAAAGAGAAGGGTTCCTGTTATCCTAAATTTCATCTTAAACACTCAAACTAAATTATTAGTACCAAAGATAGACTCAAATATTTTGTTATTCATCAAAATCATACCTAGGGTCAACATTCTCCCCCTTTTTGATAATGACAAAATCTTTAAGTTCGTGCATAATATTTACAAAGCATTCAGAGTGAAGAAGGTGGCATTCCATATCTATAACTAATGCAAATTCAGATTATACATAAGTTCATCTATTTTGTAGTGATGTATCATTTTAATTTCAATGATCCTCCTCTTTTCTATTTGTTAAAAGTAGAATATGCCATCAATTAAGAAATTTTAGAGTTTTACGGTACGTGCCATTAATGCACCACCAGTATGCCATTGATGTGCCAAATTTTCAAAAAGTTAAGCTACGTATCTCATTTTTAGCATTAATGTGCCATTAGTGTGCCATGTTGTATTTGTTTCATTTTTTTTGAGTGCTTTTATTTATATCCTCTTCCTTTCTTTATGCTTATCTTTTTCTCCTTCATTTTTATGTGCTCCCCCTCTCTTCATGCTTATCTTTTTTTTCATTTTTTATGTGCTCTCCCTTACTTTATGTTTATCTTTTCTTCTCCCTTTTTGTCATCATCAAAGAATTAATGACAAAGAAGGAATATGTAGACATTCAAGCAGTACGCTCATTCTTAAAATATACATATAAAAGTAGACATTCATAGATAAAAAAAGTAATACATTGTTCATAGATATATGTACTGCATTCAAAAAGATACTCAAGCAGTACAAGCACTTCCATACAGCACAAACAAGGTTCTAAGATAAAGTATCATCATTTACTAAGAAGATGATACGGACAACATATCATGACTAAATTCTAATACCATGATTAAGTCCTAATACACCATATAGATATAGATCAAGACCTATATAAGATGACCTAGGTCCTAGTAGATCAGTTAGATGGGACATCTAGTGTGGTGGAGGAGCTGGCTCTAGTCACTCTCCTGCTCCTGGTGTGAGTGGATGGTCCTCCGACTCACGAATATATCCTAAGAGATATGGGAGAAGGCTGAGTGATAGGTGGCTGATCGGGTGCACTGAAAGGAGGCTCAGAGACTGGAGGCTGAAACAAAGGAGATGTCTGGATTTGCCTCAACTGTGTCAGCGACTGTTGTAGATGTTGCTGTCTTAGCCGCTGCCTCTGCTATTGCTGCTACTGCTGTGGTGGTCACTGTTGCTGCTGATCCTGATGAAGCATGAGTCCTTAGAAGATCCACCAGCTATTCCATAGAAGCTAGAAGTAATATGATCATATCTAGAGACATGCTGGATCTCTCTTTCTACTCTATAAGTTGAGTCAGATGTCTAATTTTAGATGCTAGCCTAGCTATCTCAGTCTGGATCTCCTCCATTTGTGGTCTCAGTCCATCTAAAATAGAGTGGGTGATTTGGACGGCCTGATCATCAATAGTCTGATTTGGTGGAGGATGAGTACTGACAAAAGAACTTGGGAGAGTGGTGAATGGGTTTGCTGCTAACTCGATCAGAGGCTGTGTCGGATGAATATCTACAATCTGACTAGGTCCGGCTCCATTTCGGGTCTGTGGTTGCTCTTGTCTTGAAGCTCTCTTGATCCATTTATCATTCAGCTTCCGATAGCCCATCCTAATGAGTATTTTCTCTCCATATGTATCTGTATGTTTCAGATTAAAGAGAGCTCATCCTCAAAATCAATCCCAACCTCTCTAAAGATCGAGGTCAGGGCCATACCATAAGGGAGACATGCTTTGGCCCTGCCTACTCCATCCCTCATCTGTCTAAAAATAAATAGTGGGAGGTTAAGTTGCATACCTCGAATAATATAGTCCATAATGCCAATAACTTTATCTAGAACTAGATCAAATCGGCCAGTTTTAGGAAAGATAATTCATGCAACTATGTGGCTCAAAACTCTCATTTCAATGGACAAACTATTTGCTTCCAATTTTATGATTCTATATACATTGCTCAGCCTAGTAATCATCCTAAGAGAAAAATTCCTATCAAATGGATGCTGCGGTGCTAATCTTTCTGTGGGAAGACCCCAAATCTGTCCAAGTCTTTCAGGTGTGAGGCAAAAGATGACTTTCTTTACCATACTCTTCAAATCATCCTCATCCCTAGTCATGCATCTATAGAACTCTCTAACTAAATGAGGATAGGTGGGTTGGTTGATGGAGAAGAAACGCTCCCACTACTAGTTTCGAAACCATCCGCTAATTTGCAATCCCTCTTGATCAAAGAAATGAAAATTCACATTTCTTCTGATTGTGACTTGTCGATTCAGTAGAGAGGGAGAGGGAGGAGCAGGTGACTGAGGGACGGGATTACCTTTGTTGTAGTCAGAATCACCATCGCTTAGAGATTCACGCTGCTCAATCGACTGTAGTCTTCTTTAGACAATACGGATTTTTCTCCCAAGCCTCATTCCACACGGGTGAAGGATGAATCCAAGAGAAATCGAGAAGGGGACAGGTGGAGGTATTAGTGGAGGGTCCCTCACGGCCCTAGAATCAGTCTAGGGTTGAATAGTGGAAAGATGAAGTGAGATGAGAAGGAGAGAACTCGGGTTTAAAAACTAGATTTTCGACCAAGAGTCGACTCTAGGTTCTCATGAGTTGACTCCAGTGGGAGTCGATCATGAGTCGACTCTAGCGGGAGTCAATCATGAGTCAACTCCAGGTTAAATAGTGTAGAATTTTGATTTTTCATAAAAGAAGAATAGGTACATCTGATTGAGAAATAGTTAAGAATTGGGTCTGATAAACCAACAGTCTTATGAAATATGAGATTTTTATGAAAGTTTAGAGAGAGGACATGATTTTAAATCAATCAGCAAATTCACTAGATAGAATCCTTAGAGAACAGTAAAGTGATTTCTAGGTCATATGGGAGCTATTGGATCAAGAGCCTTAATCTGAGTGATAGTACATTCCTAGTTCTCTTCTAATTATACTAAATCTCTCTTAATTAAGGAGTTTAGTAAAGATATCTGTTAATTGCTTATCTATACTAACAAATTCAAGCATCATATCATTATTTTGCACATGGTCTCTTATGAAATGATGTCTTATTTCAATATGTTTGGATCTTGAGTATTGAATTGGATTTTTAGTTAGATTAATTATACTAGTATTATCACATCTTATTAAAATTTTATTAAGTTTTATGCCAAAATCTTCAAATTATTGTTTAATTCATAGAATTTGAGCACAACAACTTCCAGCAACAACATATTCAGCTTTAGTTATAGATATTACTACGAAGTGTTATTTCTTGCTAAACCATGAAATAAGATTAACTCTTAAAAATTGACAAGTACCACTAGTACTTTTTTTATCAAATTTACATCCAGCAAAATTAGAATCAGTATATCTAATTAATTCTAAAAATAATAATTTATCATACCAAAATCTAATATTAAATATTTCAAACAAATATTTAAATATTCTTTTAATAGCTAAAGCATGAGTTTCTTTAGGATCAGATTGATATCTAGCACACATACAAACACTAAACATAATGTCAGGTCTACTTGCAGTAAGATAGAACAATGATCCTATCATACCTCTATATAATTTAGTATTAACTTTTTTATCCTTTTCATCCTTATCAAGCTTGCAAGAGGGGCTCATAGTTGTGCCAATTGGTTTTGAGTTTTCCATTCCAAACTTTTTCAAAATTTTTCTTCTGTATTTTGTTTGGTTGATGAAGATGCTCTCTTTATTTTGCTTAATCTGGAGTCCGAGAAAGAAGTCCAGTTCGCCTATCATGCTCATCTCAAACTCTTCCTGCATAAGCTTGGCAAACTCTTGGCAAAGACTTTCATTAGTAGCATTGAAAATAATATCATTTACATAAATTTGTACTACCAATAAATTTTTATTTCACTTCTTTGGAAATAGAGTTTTATCAACATTTTCTCTAGAGAATTCATTATCAATTAAAAATTTACTTAATCTTTCATACCATGCTCTAGGGGCTTATTTTAAATCATAGAGTTTCTTTTGCAATTTGTAAACATGATTAGGATATTCATGACTTTTAAATCTGGATGGTTGTTTTATATATACTTCTTTAGTTATGTATCTATCTAAAAATGCACTCTTAACATCCATTTGATATAATTTGAAGTTCATGAAGCATGCAAATGCAAGCAATAACCTAATTGCCTCTAATCTAATAATACAAGCAAAAGTTTCATCAAAATTAATACCTTCCTATTGATTATATCCTTTAGCCACTAATCTAGCATTATTTTTAGTGATTATTCTATTTTCATCTAATTTATTTCTAAACAGCCATTTAGTTTTAATTACTGGATAATCACTTGGTCTATTAACTAGGATCGAAACTTTATTTCTTTCAAACTGATTTAATTTTTCATGCATTGCATTTATCCAGTTTGGATCATTTTTAGCTTTTTCTATAGTTTTAGATTCAATTTGAGATATAAATGCTAGATAGTTATTAGTATTTCTTAAAGATGCATGAGTTCTTATCCCTTGTGATGGATCACTAATAATTTGATCTTTCGGGTGACCAAAGGCATACCTCCATTCCTTCGGTAGACTTTGAGTTTGAGTATCATCAGGATTTTCATCTTTAGGTTTAGCTTTCTTCTCTACTTTGTTATCTAGAGTTGTTGATTCCTTGAGTATAATTTTTTTTACTCCTTTCTCAATTATTCCTGCATCACCATTAACTATATCATCTTTTCTAGAAGGTAAGTTATTAGTTTCATCAAATACCATATGTACAGACTCTTTAACAACTAATGTACGTATGTTAAATACCATATGCTTTACTATATCCTTCATCAGATTTAGCATCAAATTTACCCTAGTTATTTTTACCATTATTTAGAATAAAATATTTGTAACCAAAAATATGAAAGTAGATAATATTTGGTTTTTTGTTTTTGCATAGTTTATAAGGGGTTTTCTTTAATATCGATCTTATTAATACTCTATTTAGAATATAACATACTGTATTAATAGCTTCAGCCCAAAAATATTTTGGGAGATGACTTTTATACAACATGATTCGGACCATTTTCTCTAGGATTCTATTTTTTCTTTCAACTATCATATTTTATTAAGATATTCTAGGAGCAGAAAAATTATGTTCAATCTCCATTTTATTACAAAAAAGTTTTAAAATATTAATTTTCAAATTACATTCGATGATTACTTCTAATACAAACAATAGAGAGATTCTTTTTATTTGAAACTTTCTTGAAAAACTTAGTAAATGCAGAAAATGCTTCATTCTTTTGTGCTAAAAATAAAATTCAGGTAAATCTCAAAAAATCTAAAATTACAAGTTCATATTTTTTACCACTTAGGCTTATGGTCCTAGTTGGTCCAAATAAATCTATGTGAAGTAGTTTAAGGGATCTAGAAGTTGAAACAATATTTTTTTTATTTTAAAGGTTTGCCAATGTCCAATAAGAGGTATGCCATTGTCAATAGGATTAGTAACAATGCACATGAGTGATTCAAAAATAACTTTAAATCCTTTGTCATAAAGTTGACTAATACTCAATAAATTATACTTTAAATCTACTAAGTATATATTTTCATGCCTATGTCCAATAAGAGGTATGCCATTATCAATAGGATTAGTAACAATGTACATGAGTGATTCAAAAACAACTTTAAATCCTTTGTCACAAAGTTGATTAATACTCAATAAATTATGCTTTAATCCATCTACTAATAGTATATTATCTATAAATATAGGAGTGATATATATTTTACCACTTCTAATGATGTGTCCTTTGCCATTATCACTAAAGGTCACTATTCCTCTTTTAGCTTCAAGGATGATGAAATGTTTCTTTTCACCCATCATGTATCTTGAGCAACCACTATCTAGATATCATTTTTCTTTCTTTCTATTGGCTGCAAGACACATCTGCAATCAAATATCAAGTGGAGATTTTAGGTACCCAAGTCATCTTGAGTTCTTTAGGATTGGTAACCATGATTTCTTTGGGAACCCATACCTTTTTAATGTTTAGACTATTTTTCATTTTTTTGAAATTGCAAACATAGGATTTATGTCCAGTTTTTTCGTAGAAAAAATAGATTGATTTTTGTGAAGTCGAAGATGAATCATTTATAAAAAAAATTTTATTTCTTTTGAGTTCTAAAATCAATTCTTGCTTTATCAAAGATAGCTTTTTGATTATTAAGTAATAATTATAATTTTTTAGAACTTAATATAAACTTATCAACTATAAGTTTATATTTTTCAAGTTCTTTCTTTAGGTTCTAGTTTGCTACAGAAATAACATATTTTTCTCTTAATATTTTATTTTTCTTGATTAGATTTTGATTAATTTCAGATTTTTATTTTTCAGATCATCATACAATTCATAAAATACTTCTTACAACTCATCAAATAAAAATTCTAATTGAGTATCAAGTGTTATCTCACCCTCTTGAGCTGTGAGACATAAATTGACTATTTCTTGTCCCTTTTCATCTGAATTTGAATCTTTACTATCACTCCATGTTGCCATCATTGCTTTTTTCTTTATTTTCTTAAAGAATTTCTTCAATAGGGGGCAGTCTATCTTGAAATGACCCAGTTTTTTGCATTCAAAACATGTAGACTGCTCCTTATCTTTGTCTTTCTCTCGATCTTTACTGGCTTCACCTTTGGAGAAGGGTCTTCTCTTGAAGTTTGATCTTTTCTTCCTCATGAACCTTCTAAATTTTTTGGCTAGAAGAGCCATCTCTTCATCATCATCTCCTTCCTCGGAATCTTCACTTTCTTCATTTTCTTCCTTTGCTACTGACTTGAGGGCCACGGTCTTCTTTTTCTTAACTTCATTTTTCAAGTTTTGCTTCATGATTAACTCGTGTGTCATGAGAGAACCAAGAAGCTCTTTAAGGGGCAAGGTGTTGAGATCCTTAGCTTCTTGTATAGCTGTTATCTTTGCTTTCCAAGTTCGAGAAAGAGACCTAAGAATTTTTCTTACAAGTTCACTGTTAGTGTATAATTTTTCTAAACTTTTGAGTTCATTTATAATATCAATAAATTATGTAAATATTTCAATAATACTTTCAATTGATTCTATTTTAAAAAGTTCATACTTATGCACTAACATATTTATTTTGGATTTCTTCACTTGATTGGTACCCTCATGGATAACCTCAAGTCTATCCTATATTTTTTTGGTTAAAATACAAGAAGAAATCTGATTAAATTCATTGGCATCAAGTGAGCAATAAAGCACATTCATTGCTTTAATGATCAATTAAGCCAACTTCTTATCATTTTCATTCCATTCTCTTTTAGGTTTAGAAATTATATTACTTTCAATGCTAATTATGGGTGTGTGGTTCATTGATTATGACACTTCATAGATCATAATCTAGTGCTTAAATGAATATGTGCATATGGGCCTTCCAATATGTGTAGTTAAAATTATTAAATAAAGAAGGTCTATTTATGGACTCCCCTTCCATTAGGAAGATATTTAATTAGGTTGCCATCTTGATCGATTATTCTAAATCAAATGAACAACAAACAATATAAGAGCACCTGCTCTTATACCACTTGTTGCCCAGACGAACAACCCAAGAGAGAGGGTGAACTGAATTTTTTCAAAAATTTTTAGATTGCTAAGTATATATGCAGAACTTAAATATATATATACTGGAAATGCAATAATTTAGATGTATAGATAATAAAAGTAACTGAAAGAAAAAATTACATACACAAAAGCTCAAGATTTTTATAGTGGTTCGGTGTCAAACCCAACACCTACGTCCACTCCTCAAGCACTCTACTTGAGAAATCTACTATAATCTTTAAGATTATAGCAAGATTATTTTTACCAGGCTCACAATCTAAATCCAATTGGTTTTATGGGCTAACTAATCAAAATCTAATTTCAAGCCACTTCTAAGCTTGTGCAAATCTAATTCAAGACTTGGATGAGTCTATCCCCCAAGTTTCAATCCTTAGAAATTTGAAATACAAATATTTCAGGATGCAGAAATTTAAAACAAAAGAAAACTCATTTTGAAGAGCAGATTTGAGGCTTTGATGCACAAGATGAGTTATTAGAGGGCTTTAGCAATGAATCCTTCCTTTCTTCACTTGAGAATACCTTGATTGCATAGCTGGTTGAATGGTTGAATAGTAATGAAGGCTCTTTAAAACTCACTGTTTGGACTGTACACTTATTTTAAAAAATTTGCTGATGTTTCTATTGAGAATTATGTCCTAAAGCCAATCGTCAGCCTATTGATGGTTGCAATATTATAATTGATTTATTAATTAATAAAAAATATTTTGGCATCTTTTTTCATCACAAGTTTACATCTTCTAATAAACTCCATTATTATGATGAAGTCCTTAGAACTATTTAGTTTCGATAAAGAGAAAATTTATCGATTAGTCCTTAAATTTATTCATGACCAAATAATAGACTGTTAATTAGGATGACAGCATCTATCGAGCATAGGTCGCTATATGCCATATAGGTTGGTTGTCCTCTTAACCAAGGTGTGTGGAGACACTGGTATGGCATACAGATGAAATGTATGGGTACATCATCATTGAACGTGACCAACTCCAGAGCATTCTACTATCGAGAATATCTCTGATGGGATATAGATATAAGTATCCCTTAGACCTGAGATCACCTCAGTGACTTGCAAGTAACTCACTGTGCTTTGGTACCGGACTAACTGAATTTTTAATTCAACAATGGAAAGCTTCTAGGCACAGTCAAGTACTTGTGATGTTAGAGTGTGATCAAGATGGGATTAACCACTTCAAGAGTTGAAGAACAATGCATCACTATATTTCAATCTAGCAAAACCTCGGCCAGGGTAATCCATTAGATGGATTTGGTATTTTAAAATATAATGTGGACAATCTGATCAAAGTTGATAATTAAACTCTGATGTATCCTACGAGCATTATGGTCAAGGGGATGAATTATATGAAAACTATATCCACATGGGTTCTAAGGATGGTGTTCTACCCTTTGACTTATCCGACCATCGGGTATCATTGCTAGATGGTCACTTTGATTGGTACAAAAATTTATTTTTATGCTACCGACTTAGGTTCGGATCTATGAGGTCACACACATTAGAGCTTACAATCTGATCAGATGGTTGATCAATGATAAACAATCATTCTAGGGTTAAACAATCAATACGATTAGTGTTTAACCTAGTGCAAGTGTTGCAGGAGGATCGATTAGCAATTGAATTGCTAATTGGCTTAATTTGATTAAGCTAATAGATTAAGATTAAGTCTAATTAAATATAATTTAATTAGATTTAGTTTGAGCTTGATTAGATCAAGTTCAATTGGTTTATTGGATAAGCCAAGTGCAAGAAAGAACTAGTCCTAGTCTAGCAAGGACTCGGATCAACCCAATTTTTTTATTTGATTAGAAAATAAATAAAAATTAAATCTAATTTAATCTAATTTAATTAAGTTCTTAAATGAGTTAGGATCTTAATTGGGTTGGTTTAATCTTAATTTTATTTGGTTAAAAGATCTTATTTGACTAAGTCAAAATAGGAGTCCTAGTTACACTATCTCCTTACGCCACCTTGATCCCAATGCCCCCCATACCTATTTTTTAGATTTTTTTTATGGAAAATCATTTTCTTCCTAATTTTCATACCCCCTCTCTTCCTCCAAGTCATATTTGAAAGTTAGGTGGAAAACCAAGTCAAAGGAGAAATTAGTTTTGCTTAGGATTCTATAAGATAGAATCCTTGTTGACCAAAACATCTTCCCTTGAGTGCCACCCTCTCTTTTAATTAATTCTTCTCTTATTCTTTGAAAATAATCTTCTTTTTTGTGCACCCTTTCTTGCTGGTCCACGTCAAAAATTATGGAGGAGGCACCCCAACAACTTCCCATGTTTGGATATTCCTAGTCTAGAAATTTGACCTAACTTGGACTCTTCTTTTTCCTCATTTATTGGATGAATTTTATTCTATTTTTTTTATGAAATACAGAGCTTTGGAAGAGATTTGGGGTGTGCAAAAATTAGAGAAAGAGGGTCCTTGGGTGTGGGGGTTCCATAGGCACCAAACTAGATGTCTAGTTGAGAGATAAGAGAAGAAGAAGATGGTCTTCTTCTAAGGCTATTTTATTTTTAATCTCTCCTCCTTTCTTTTGAATTTTTTTGAGAGAGTCTCAGATCAGCAAACTCTCATCTTTCTTCTCATATTTTGGAGAGTCTAAATTTTAAAGAGAAGAGCATCGAATCGACCGTTGAAGAAGGATCAGCACAGTACTAGCATGTTGTGCTGATTTTCTGCATCGAACTTCAGATCAGAGATCGTAGGCTCATATGGATGACTCCTAGAGATTGGATGTATGTGCGGCTTGTAACATCATCTTCAAGTTTGGATTAGTAAGTTAGAATGTCGAACTTACTTAGGTAATAGATCTGATCTATAAACTTCATATCTGCATTTGATGTAGTATAGATCTAGGTTGATTTGATCAACCTTTTTCTTTCTTATTTGATTTTAATTTTTGATTTGATATCATGCCTTAATCATATAATAGATATGAGATCTAGGTATTTACATAATTATTTAAATAAATTTTAGATTTATTTAAGTCTTCCACTATAAGATCTTGAAAAAGTTTCAAGATCTATCTGTGAAATCCTAGATTTGGTTCCTTCAATTGGTATCAGAGCAAGGTTCTTATTACATGATTTTTATGCATATCTAGATTATTTTTTAGATTAGATCTAATTTATAATCTAATTATTAAATCTAAAATTAAATAAAAAAAGATTGCACGGACTGCCATAAGATTGTCCTACTCTAAGGTTTATCCCTTATCGTGAATAGGTTGTCCTAATACGTGCTGATCTAAAATATTAATCATAAAATTTTAGATTAGATCTAAAAGATTTTATGATCTGATTAAAAATATTTTAATCTAATTTTAATTATCATAAATATGTTAGATTTGATCTAGGGAGATTTATGATTGATTATTATTGAAATTGTTTCAATTACATGAATCTGTTTAGATTAGATCTAAAGTAGTTTTATATGTATTTTACTTGCATATTGATTATGAATCAAACATGCAACTTGATTGATAGAACCATGTTGTAAAAATATTTTATAAATATAAAAATCATTTTCGAAAAGCCGAACCCCAACCCTCAGCCGAAAACTTAATTGAGAATTAAGAAGTTGATTGATTAGGATCTAGAATTATGAATTGAAGATCCTAAGATACAAATCATAACACATTAGGTTAAATGGGTTAGTGGGGATTAGGTCCATTAATTGGGTTAGACCTAGGGTTAGATTAAAGAATAGACTTAATTAGAGAATTGATTAAATCTAATCAATTATTGTCTTAGATTAGGTCAAGGATTCTCTAGATCAATTACAATAGTTGTAGTTGGTCAAGTCCATATCTTTAACAAGACCTAAGATGGACTTGATTCTTGGCTATATAGTCTAGCACGAACTGTTAGGTTGATCTAATTGAAACTAATTAAACCAATTGATGTCTAAGATAAACCAGATCAGTGGTTTTTAATTGGCAGCCCGCTTACCTGGCCTTTTCTGATGGTGTCTAAGGCAAGCCTGGTAGATCCTTTCACTGATTGAACTTACCTGGTTTTTTGGTGAGATTATGTTTTGATCGGATCGCTTGACTATTTGAGCTAACCTATGTCAGCTAAGTAAATTAGTTTGATGGATTTAGATGCTTCTAGACCAGCCTATTAATGGTCTCCCTTAAGCTGACTTGGTGAAGTTAGTGGAAGGATTATGACAAGCTGGTTAATCTGACCTGCTCACTTCTATAATTAAATTCTCTAAAATTATTAGGTCTCTAAAATAAAATAGTTATATAATAACTGGATCATAGCCTCTCATTAAAGTGGATGATAATAGGTCCATCAGTTGGATAATCATTGGAGGCTCAAAGGCTTGGTACCTATCGGTTGATGAAATTATCATTCATTATATGATCTCTTGGATATATCTTTCTAAATGATGGTCAGGTGGGCCAACCAAAGTTGGACCTGATCATTCATTGGTTGGATGGGCCAAGTATGGTCATGTTAATGATTGGACCTAACTGGATCCTTTTCTGAGAAGGCCAAAGCCAATTGATCAGTGCTTGGGATAAAATTTAATTACTAAAAATTATTTAGAGAAATAATTGGTTATGAACCTACCCTTAGATGTACATAGGTGGGCCAACCAAAGTTGGACTTGTATACAGTCTATGTGGATTCTAGTACCCATTAAGAAATTAGAATAATTTCTCGAATTGGAGGTAGAGTCTACCAATTCGAATAAAATAGTGGGAGAAACCTTTTGATTAAAGTCTAAATCTTTAGGTTTAATGAATCAATTACTAATTAGATTTTGGTTTTTCTTTGTGCAGACATGGCCACTTCTCTATCGCTCCGATCATTATTGGACAATGATAAGTTGATGGGACCCAATTTTGGTAGCTGGTATCGAAAGTTGAAGATTATCTTAGAGCATGAACGAATTTTATATGTGCTGATGGATCCTGCACTTGAGGAGCCAGTTGTCAATGCACGTGGAACAGTTAGAGACACTTATCAAAAGTGGCTCAGTGATTGAACCACGGTATGCTGCATTATGCTAGCTGTGATGAGCGATGAGTTCAGTCACAAGTTTGAGATAGCTCAGCCAAATGAAATGCTCCAAGTGTTGGAGAATTCTTTTGGCACACCCGATGACGTTGAGAGGCATGAGACTAATTGTGCCATCTTCAATGCCAGAATGCGGGATGGTGCCTCTATCACTGATCATGTATTGTACATGAGCAAGCTGATAGAGTGCTTGAGTAAGCTCGGCTTTCCCTTGCATAAACAACTTGGGAAAGATGCAATACTGAACTGGCTGCCCAAGTCTTATCTCCCATTCCTTACTCATTATATAACGTCAAAGCCTGAAGTGGACTACCACAGGTTACTGGGGTTATATCAGAACTTTGAGAAGGATCACCAACTCCATAAGAAGTTGGTGAACTTAGTGAGAGGTTCGTCTTCTTGTTCTCGATCCTTTAGAAAAAGGAAAGAAGAAAAATAAGAAGAAAGCCAAGAATGTGCATGTTCATGCCAGGACAGCTATGCAGTTTCAGACCCCAAAGACCAAGCCCGATAAGAGTCAAGCGAAATGCTTCTTTTGCAAGAAGCGAGGGCACTGAAAGAGGAACAGTCCTTAGTACATTGTCTTCTTGGATCCGAACAGGTAGAGAAAGAAGCAAGCTATTACTGAGTAAGATATTTATATGATAACTTCTTGCAATTTCTCTATTTATGATATTACTGACTAGATATTAGATACCGATAGCCTTACCATATTTGCAATTTGTCGCAAGGGTTGCAGGTCAGTAAAAGATTCAAGCAAGGCAAAAGATTCTTGAACGTTGGTGATGGAAGATCAGTTTCAGTTCTAGCTTTAGGAATTTTGAAATTTGTATTTGAATCTCATACCGTTGTTCTTAGTGATTGACATTTCTGTCCTAATTTCTTTTTAAATATCATTTCTATAGGCCTTTTGGCCATGGACAATTATAAAATTTCAATAAAGAAATGAGTTTGTAATGTCATTATGAATGATGTTACTACTTTCTGTAGATAATTGAATAATGATGTATATATATTATCACAACTTATTAATATAGTCTATTCTACTGACAAGCATCCTAGATTAGATAGTATATCAAATATCTACTTATTGCACTATAAGCTAGGTTATATAAACAAGACTAGATAAATAGGTTGACTCAGGCAGAAATTTTCGAAGTTAATGATTGTAAATCACTTCCAACCTGTGAGTCGTATCTTCTCGATAAAATGACCCAGTCACCTTTTACTAGAAAAGGTGAGAGAGCCAATGAGCTCTTATGTCTAGTACATACTGATGTATGTAGACCATTGAGCACAAGTGTCGGAGGTGGATATGTCTACTTCATCACTTTCACAGATGATCTATCCAAATATAGATATGTCTATATGATGAAACATAAGTCGGATTCTTTTGAAATATTCAAACGATTTTGAAGTGAAGTAAAAAAACAAACTAGAAAGAGTATTAAAATTCTTTGATCTGATTGAGAAGGAGAATACCTTTTTTATGAGTTTCTCACATATTTAGAAGAGAATGAAATTTTCTCCCAATGGACTCCTCCTGAAACACCACAACATAATGGTGTATCTGAAAGGAGGAATCGAACTCTATTAGACATAGTCCGATCCATGATGGAATTTGCTGGCTTGTCGATATCCTTCTAGGGATATGCACTCGAATCAGCTTGTTATCTATTAAATAGGATTTCAAGTAAGTCTGTAGTTAAAACCTCATATGAGATATGGACAGGACGTAAGTCAGCACTTTCATACCTTAGGATTTGGGGGTGCCCAGCTTATGTCAAATGGTTAGTTACAGACAAACTTGGACCTAGATCTGACAAGTGTACATTCATAGGGTACCCAAAAGAGACCAAAGGATACTATTTCTACCATGCTGATGAACAAAAGATGTTCGTCAGCCTTAGGGCAACCTTTTTGAAAAAGGAGTTTCTTGACAAAGAAACTGTTGCCTCTAAGTTAAACTTGATGAAGTTCAATAGTTGAACTTAAGTCGGATTTGATCAGATCAGATCCGAAGCCTAGTGAACCTGCATCATTAAGATGATCGGGCAGAGTACCCCGCCATTCGGACAGATACTATGGATTCTTGATCCAAAATGGTGATCCCATCGAACTTGATGAGAATGATGAGGATCCGATCACTTATATGAATGTGATGTAGAGATCCGACTCTGAGAAATGGCTAGAAGTCATGAGATCCGAAATAAATTTCATGAAGATCAATGATGTATGGATATTAGTTGACCCACCTGAAGGGGTTAAACCCATTGGGTGTAAATGGGTCTTCAAAAGAAAGAGGGATGTAGATGGAAAGGTGGTGACGTATAAAGCCCATCTAGTTGCCAAGGGGTATCGTCAATGTTATGGTATTGACTATGATGAGATGTTCTCCCCTGTGGTAATACTCAAGTCCATTCGGATCATGCTTGCCATTACTGCCCATCCGGACTATGAGATCTGGCAGATGGATGTGAAGATAGCTTTCCTAAATGGAGAGCTGATCGAAGAGATGTATATGATACAACCTGAAGGGTTCACATCCACAGATGAGTCTAAGGTGTGCAAGCTTTAGAGATCCATTTATGGATTGAAGCAGGTATCTCGGAGTTGGAACATGCATTTTGATAAAGTGATCAAAATGTATGGCTTCGTTAAGAATGAAAAAGAATCCTGCATTTACAAATGGGTAAATGGTCCAGCAGTGGTATTCCTTATTTTGTACGTGGACGATATTCTCTTAATCAAAAATGATATCTCCGTACTATAAGAAATAAAAGTCTGATTGTCATCACAGTTCTCCATGAAGGACTTGGATGAAGCATCCTACATCCTAGGGATGAAGATCTATAGGGATAGATCTAAAAGGATGCTTGGTATATCCCAATCCACGTACATAAAAACTGTGCTGAAGAGGTTCAGCATGGAGAATTTCAAAAAGTGCTGTCTTTTGATAGGCCAAGAAATTTTACTCTCTAAGAAGGATTGTCCGACAACTCCTGAAAAGAGAGCGTATGAGTAGAATTCTATATGCTTCGATAGTAGGGTCTATTATTTATGAATGACATGTACGAGACCAAACGTGACATACTGACTAGGAGTAGTAAGTAGATACCAGTCTGATCCTAGAGAAAATCACTAGAAGGTGATTAAAACCATCCTTAAGTATTTGAGAAATACTAAGAACCAATGGTTGGTTTATGGTGAGTCAGATCTGAAGCTTGTAGGATTTACAGATTCTAGCTTTCAATCTGATCATGATGATAGTAAAAGTGTGTCAGGATATATCTTTACTCTAAATGATGGAGACATCTGTTGGAAATCTTCTAAGCAGCATATGGTGGTTAACTCTGTTTGTGAAGCAGAGTACATGCAGCATCAGATACAGCAAAGAAAGCTGTATGGCTGAGAAAGTTCATCGCCAAGCTTGGAGTAGCACCCTCTATTGATGGTCTAGCCTGCTCTACTGCATCAGCACTGGTGCCATAGCTCAAGCAAAGGAACCGAAGGCACACCAGTAAACAAAGCATATTCTGTGCCGCTTTCATTTGGCCTGTGAGATCGTGAATCATGGTGACGTTGACCTTCAGAAGATCGATGGAAAGGAGAACCTAGCCGACCCCTTCACTAAAGCCCTGACAATCAAGGAGTTTGACAACCATAAGTCGAAGATGGATCTTAGATACTGTGCCGAGTGACTTTAGGATAAGTGAGAGTTGTTGAAAAATATGTCCCAAAGTCAATCATCAGTCTGTTGATAGTTAAGATATTATAATTGATTTATTAATTAATAAAAAATATTTTGATATTTTTTTAATCATAAGTTTACATCTTCTAATGAACTCCATTATTGTGATGAAGTTCTTAGGACTATTTAGTTTCGATAAAGAGAATTTATCGATTAGTCCTTAAATTTGTTGATGATCAAATGATAGGCTGTTAATTAGGACGACAGCGTCTATCGAGCATAGGTCGCTATATGCCATATAGGTTGATTGTCCTCTTAACTAAGGTATGTGGAGACACTGGTATGGCATACAGATCAGATGTATGGGTACATCATCATTGAACATGAACAACTTCAGAGCATTCTACCATCGAGAATGTCTCTGATGGGATATAGGTATAAGTATCTCTTAGACTTGATATCACCTTAGTGACTTGCAAGCAACTCACTGTGCTTTGGTACTGGACTAACTAAATTTTTAATTCAGCAATGGAAGGCTTCTGGGCATAGTTAAGTACTTACGAAGTCAGAGTGTGATCAAGATAGGATTGACCACTTTAAGAGTTGAAGAACAATGCATCACTATATTTCAATCTAGCACAATCTTGGCTAGGATAATCCATCAGATGGATTTGGTATTTTGAAATACAATATGGACAACTTTATCAGAGTTGATAGTTGAACTCTGATGTGTCCTACAAGCATTGTGGTCAAAGAGATGAATTATATGAAAACTATATCCGCATCGATTCTAAGGATGGTGTTCTACACCTTCGACCTATCCTACTGTCGGATATCATTGCTAGACGGTCATTTTGATTGGTATAAAAATTTATTTCTATGCTTCCAGCTTAGATTCGGACCTATGAGGTCACACACATTAGAGCTTATGATCTGATTGGATGGTTGATCAATGATTAAGAATCATTTTAGGGTTAAACAATCAATACGATTGGTGTTTAACCTAGTGCAAGTATTGTAGGAGGATCGATTAGCAATTGGATTGCTAATTAACTTAATTTGATTAAGCCAATAGGATAAGATTAAATCTAATTAAATATGATTTAATTAGATTTAGTTTGGACTTGATTAGATCAAGTCTAATTGGTTTATTGGATAAGCCAAGTGTAAGGAAGAACTAGTCCTAATCTAACTAGGACTCGGATCAACCCAATTTTCTAATTTGATTAGAAAATAAATTAGAATTAAATCTAATTTAATATAATTTAATTAAGTTCTTAAATGAGTTAGGGTGTTATTTAATTGGATTGGTTTAATCTTGATTTTATTTGGTTAAAAGATCTTGTTTGACCAAGTCAAAATAGGAGTCCTAGTATGACTAGGACTCCCTATCTCCTTACGCCACCTTGGTCCCAACGCATCCCATACCTATTTTTTAGATATTTTTCATGAAAAATCCTTTTCTTCTTAATTTTTATGCCCCCTCTCTCCCTCCAAGTCATATTTGAAAGTTAGGTGGAAGATCAAGTCAAATGAGGACTTGGTTTTGCTTAGGATTTTATGAGATAGAATCCTTGTTGACCAAAACATCTTTCCTCGAGTGCTGCCCCCTCTTTTAATTAATTCTTCTCTTATTCCATAAAAATAATCTCCTTTTTTGTGTGCCCTTACTTGCTGGTCCATGTCAAAAATTGTGGAGGAGGCGCCCAAGAGTTGGGCACCCCAACAACTTCCCATATTCGGATATTCCTAGTTTAGAAATTTGACCTAACTTGGACTCTTCTTTTTTTTTATTTATTGGATGAATTTTATTCTATTTTTTTTATGAAATATAGAGCTTTGGAAGAGGTTTGGGGCATCCAAAAATTAGAGGAAGAGGGTGTTGGGCATGGGGGTTCCATAGGCACCAAACTAGGTGTCTAGGTGAGAGAAAAGAGCAGAAGAAGAGGATCTTTTTCTAGGATTATTTTATTTTCAATGTCTCCTCCTTTCTTTTAAGTTTGTTTGAGAGAGTCTCAGTTCAACAAACTCTCATCTTTCTTTTCATATCTTGGAGAGTCTAAATTTTGAAGAAGAAAGCATCGGATCGACTGTCGAAGAAGAATCAGCAAAGTACTATCATGCTGTGCTGATTTCCTGCATCAAATTTCAGATCAGAGATCGTAGGCTTGTGTGGATGACTCCTAAAGGCCGAATGCGTGTGCAGCTTGTGACATCATTCTCAAGTCTGGATCAGTGAGTTAGAACATCTAACTTACTCAGGTAATAGATCTGATCTATAAACTTCATACCTGTATTTGATGTAGTATAGGTCTAGGTTGATTTGATCAACCTTTTTCTTTCTTATTTGATTTTAATTTTTGATTTGATATCATGCCTTAATCATATAATAGATCTGAGATCTAGGTGTTTATATGGTTATTTAAATAAATTTTAGATTTATTTAAGTCTTCCACTGCAAGATCTTGAAAAAGTTTTAAGATCTACCTGTGAAATCCTAGATCTGGTTCCTTCAGTTTTTTACTTTCTTACTTTTATATCTTTAGTTTTCAAGCCTTAGTCTAGTTTTAGAAGTCTTCTAATCCAAGTTAGGAACTCTAAAAATGGATTTGTAGCTGTTGGAACATCAAAAAAAGTTACTTAGAGCATCCAAAATGAAATCTGGGCAGTTCTAGAATTAGCCATTGGGGCTATCAAAACTTCGGGTCGACTCCTAGAGCCTTGAGTCAACTCTAGTTATAGGGTGAAAAATGTGACTCTGTATTTTCTATCCTGTGCCAGTTCTGCATGCCAGAGTTGACTCTTGGATTCCGTAAGAAGACTCCTATCACAGGGTGAAATATATAACGTTCTGTTCCTGGACTGATGCCTTTTCTGAGATGGGAGTCGGCTCCTACTTTTCATGAGTCGACTCCTCCATGAGTCAACTCCTGGTTGACTTCTGACCTATGCCAACTGCTAAAACTGTGTTAGATCCAACTCTAAACTTTTCTTTTGTTCATGGAGGAGACTTGAAGACTTGATTACAAGAAAGAAATTTGAATTTGATTACAAAGCTTGAAGACTTGAAGACTTGCTTACAAGAAAGAAATTTGAAAATACAAGAGAGGAGAAGAAGGAAGGAGAGGGTGGTAGAGCTTGTTAAGGCTCTTCTGAGTTATTTTCATTCTACCTCTTCTGAATGCCCTCTTTATCTTTTATAGAGCTTGAGTTGGCTTATCGGACTTCAACTTCTCTTGAGTCTGAGAGAGCATGATTTGATGTTGTCGTCCTTGAAGTATTTTAGGTTTGAAAAATTATGGATAGAAAACCATGGGCGCCAGCTATTTTGATGAAATTGGGGGTACAAACCATGGGCTCCTTTTGGTTGTTTTGTGAAACCATGGATTCTCGCTAGTTGTTTTGCAAAACCATGAGCTTTTGGAAAGCTGTGGGCTTCTTGATGGTTTTACTATTAAGGTAAAATCATGGGCTTCTGATGAAACTTGTTGTTTTGATTTGACAACTCAATCCTGGTTGCCCGGTGGCTTGGTTGGGTGCATTGGTTCTGTTGGATCTCACTCCAGAGGAGTGGATGGCCATAGCCTGGCCATGCTGATACATCACCTGACGTATCCAACATATCAACGTCGATGCCTGTAGGCTTCTTTAAGCATCATCGGAGCTGGTGGTGCTTGAGGTGGAGCTTGGGTTGGAGCTAGCGACGATCCTGACGAACTATGGTCAAACTCGATGTTGATTGGGCAGTGTTATTGACTTTGTAAAGGCATTCTTTAGACTACCCTATAATTGACCTAACTGGTTGAGGGCTGTTTTGATTTTCTGCATTTTGAGTTGTTGCTGCATCTGGTGTAGGGGCTTGCTGATCAGGTGATCTTGCTGGCTGAGCAAGGCCAGTTGCTTGGTTGCTTGTTGTCCTGATAACTCGGATGCTTTGGGTCGGAGTTGGAGTATGAGCTTGAGGTTGAACTTGGGCGGTGTTTGTTCCTAGGATTTGGAGGATGATGGTGATGGTAGTGGTGTTGCCTTGGTTGTTGCCTCTGGTGGTGGTGTCTCCTATTGTGGCGGAGGTTAGGACTGGAGTGGCGGGAATGGGCCATTGCTTGAAGGAACACCCTTGCTTTGAAAGAGGAGGAAAATGGATAGTTTTCTCTTCTTCTTCTGGTTTCTGAAGGAGACTCCAATGATGTCTATTTATAGCTATCATTGGGAGCTATTGGTGAAGCTTGCTGAGGAAGCTTCATGTAGTCTGATTTGACTGCTTGATTTGATAGTAGAGCATTTCTACTTTGCCTGCTATTGAGTTGATCAGATAGGCATCTTTATTTTGCTGATCATTTTATTGGATTGGACTTTGTACCTGCAAAAGAAAAAAAATTTCTACCATTGGATTGGCAGAGTGTTAGCGAAAAGAGTTTTTTCTTTTTTTTTGCATTTTTCTCTTTTTTCTTTTTTTTTTTGACGATTGCTTCATGGTGTTTCTTCACCATGCTTCATGAAGTTGCCTTTGGATACTTTCTTTGGGATACTGTAGCTCATATTGAACTTTTCGAGGGTATTTTTTGGATTGAGAAGGATATCCCATGTACCTTCTTCTTTGTTGGGAACTATAATTGGTAAACTTGTTGTTGTCCATATCCTTCCATCTATCCACCACATCTGATGCTTCAGAGTGTTGGCCATTCTATAGACGTCAAGATAGTTGTCAATTGTGTATTATTCTTGATTAAGGTTTTGGATAGGATCTCCCCTAAATCCTGCTTAGATTGACTAGAAGCGGTCATCTTCCTGCGATAGGTGGATGTCATAGATTTGAAATGGATAGACAATAGTCATCATTTTTCTTTCTTCAATTTCACTGTAAATCCTTGTTGTCAAACATCTTCTATGTTTTTTTGCTTGAAGTAAAATAATAGAGACAACGCCTGAGAACATACGAGTGGAGCAAGTACAATCGACTGTTGCTGTCCTGACAAGTCCTTTGTAAAGGGCTCTTGTTTTTGCTTTGTTGCTACTTTTGTTGATATTGGGTATTGAAAGTTTTGGACAGAAACACCATTCAATTACAGTGTACATAGAGAGGGTTTTGAACAATTCTTTGTCTTCACTGGGCTGGGCTGTCTTGCTAAAGATGATATCTTGGATTTCAAGTGGCAGACTTTTTTGAACAAACTTCCAGAGATTGAACCTTCTTATTACAACTATTGGTGATGCTTCTCTTGAAGGAGCTAGTTGTATTTCTTATGAAGTATCCTGGTCAGTATCTTCTTCTTAAGAGAGTACTGCAAACTTATTTGTAGAGATTGAAAAAGGAGGATTGGAGAGAATTTACTGATTTTCTTTTGGTGAATTGGAATGCTTGAGGGTAGACTTTTGGAATGATGGCTTTTTCGCAGAGGCCATCTGGAAGTGATTAAGAAAATCAGAGGATAATTTAAAAATGTAAAACTTGAAAATTGCATGCAATTTTGAGAAAATCTATTTTTGGAGATAGGTCCTTCTCCAAAATAGATTTTACAAGCTGAAAAATTTGAAACTTTAAAACAATCGATGAATTTTCTTTTCTGATTATTGAATTTTGGATAGGTTTTGTGGTTCCCTGATTTATTTCATAATCTAGGAATCTAGTTTGAGTTTTGAAAAGATCCATTTTGGTTTCTGGAAGAACTAGGCCATTCCTAGTGATTTCATGGGGAAAAGTTTCAAGATGATTGAAATGTTGGTCAATTGTCTCAAAGAATACAAGAATATCATTAATATAGGTTATGATAAACTTGGTATAGGGAGTAAAAATCTTATTGATGATCTGTTGAAATTCTAAGGGAGTATTTTTAAGGCCGAATGGCATAACATTCCATTCATGCTGGCCAAAAGGGATAGTAAATGCAGTTTTGTACCTATTATTTTCATTTATTTGGATTTGCTAGAATCTAACTTTGAGATCAAATTTTGAAAATATTTTGGCTTTTGTGATTCTAGTTAATAGGTCTCTCTTATTTGGTATTGGGTACCTTATCCACTTCAAGGCAGTGTTTAAGGGTTTGTAATTAATTGCTAACCTAGGAACTCCTCTTTCTATCTGTACTCTCTTCTGAACATAGAAGGCAACATAAGACCAAGAAAATCTGCTATGTCAAATTAGTTTTTTATTTAGCAGGAATTGGATTTTTTTTTTGCAATGCTTTAGGACTTGGGTATTCATTTAAATGGCCCTTGTCTTAGTGGGTACCAGTTTATCATCGAAACTGCTTTCATAAGAGAGGTCCACAATGTGTCTTTTCCTAGTCTAGAAGGCATTAGATAAGTTAGAATAATTTTGCTTGATCAGGATTTTCCTCAAGGTTTGGATTTTGTTTTTGATTTATTTTGTTTGAAGCTGATCTTCAATTCCTTTGAAATTGATTTCTTTCTTAAGATCTTCTAATTATTGCTGTTTCCTTTGGATCAGCTTCACAAAACTATTCTTAAGAAATTGAAGGATTTTGTAAAAGGGCGGATGGATGAATTGGAAGAATAGGTCTTGATCTAAGAATTTTGCTTTGATTCCTTCTTCGTCTATGTAGAAGGGTTTGATCATGTTGAGAAAAGATGATCCTAGGATCACTATTTGATTTAGATTTTTGACTAGTATGAAGGGAGTCTTCATACAGATATTGTTGTTGCAAACTAGGGCATTTGAAAGTTTGTATTTGATTTTGAGATCTAAACAACTGACAGTGGTCAGTTTTTCTTTGGTTTTTTGAAAAAAAATTACAGGAATCAACCCTTCTTGAATGTAATTTGAGTCTGCTTCGAAGTCGACTAAGGCTATAATGTCTAATCTGAAGTCTTCTATCAGGAGGGTTATCTCTACACTCCATTTTTGAATTATGAGCTAAGAGATTACTTCGACAAAGTAGGAATCTCGAGATCATCAGTTTCTTTGATTGGTTCTTTCTCTTTGATTTTTTCTAGTTGGAGTTTTATTTGGTTTATTTCATTTTTGAGCTCATTTATTTCTATTTAAAGATCTTGGATTATGACTTCTTTCTTTTGCTTAGATTCAAATCTTTTGAGGATGTTGCTTAGATTATAGATTTGGACTTCTTCATTTTTTTTTATTAAAGAGTCTTTTAATTTGTTTAGCTATTATTTTTGAAGTTCAGAGTCTGTTAGTTTATCAATAAAATCAAACAGAAGATCTTGTTCTCTTGTTATAACACAGATTTCTCCTTCTGATGATTCTGAAATTTGAATTTCAGAGTTAGAAGAACTTGCATCTAAGTTTAACAAAAAGATTTTGAGATTTTGTTTGATTGAATTTAGAAGATTTGATTCATCTAGTTCAATATTGTTAATTTTGAATTTTATTTTATAGTCTGAACTAAAGTATCCAGGTTTGCCACAGCTGTAATAGATGGGAGGATTTGAGGGTTTTTCTTTTTTGATGAGAGGTTTTTATTTTATCTTGGGTATTTGAGTTTTGTGAGATATTTTCTTATACTTAGGTTTTGATCTATAAGTGCTTTAAGGTTTTCAAGATGGCTTAGGTGGCTTCTTTTGATACTGTTTGCATATTTTATGTTTCTTGTGGTGTTTAATTTGTGTTTGAATAGGAGGAAGCTCGAATTGCTCGTAGAAACCTCCTAGCTCTTTTTTGCTTGTTATTTATTCTTTTTCAAGTTGATGTTTGAGCCTTAATTCTGTGCAAAGATTTAAACCTTCTTCATTGATTGTGTTTATTAGGTCTCCATATGTTAAGTTCTCATACAGGATCCTACCATTGTTTTGATTTCTAAGCTTGGTTCTAATTTTTTCAAAGAAGACTGTTGATAACCCTGCTAAGAATTTCTCTTTCTAGAAGGGCCGGTTACAATCGTCTCTGGTTAAGACTCTTGATAGGAAGACGTCTTTATACTATTTGAAATCTTGAAGTTTTTTGCATTTGAGATTTGTTAGGATTTTAGAAGTTCAATCTCTGAATTTTGAAGGATCTCCTATGAAGTGTTTGATGATTGCAAAGATGAGGATGGAAACTACATTCTGGATTTTATTTCCATTTTCATTCTTGGTGGGTTGGCCATCAGCATTTCTTTTAACAACGGTCATTATTTGATGATTTTCTTCATCGGTGAGAAGAAAATCCTACTAACCTTTGAGTTGATCAGTAAAACCTAAGATAAGGGCTGCAACTATGGCTTTGTCTTGAGTTCTACCCTTAGTTCTGTAGGCAGCTGCTACCATGGTTATTTTTTAGAGTGTTTTGAAGATTTTGTATTATGTTTATCCATTTATGTTCCATTCATAGATGGCTTGGGAAGAATATTGGTTTTCTTGAATGGATCTTTCTTCAAGACCCATGTCAGGCATGTTCAGTCTAGGCCAATATGAATTTTGAGGATCAGGTCCATATGGTCTAGAAGGTCCAGTCCAATTAACCTTATGGATTTGGAGATTTTGATTTTGGTCAAGATCTTGATTTGGATCAAATTCAAAGTTTGGAAATAAATAGTCTGGGTCAGGTTCTAGGCTTTGGTCTGTGTTAGAGTTTGACCTAGAAGCTTGGGATGCTTGACTGAAAGTATCACTTCTCTGGTCTAGGATAGCTATCGATTTTCTCTTTTTGGAGGTCTTAGACATATCCTAGGTAGAGTAAGTTAACTCCAGGGCTTGAAGTCATTTGTTGATTTCTCCTAGAAGATTTCCATCTTCTAGTCTTTTATTGTATTTTTTTTGGGATTTTCAGTGCTTGAAGTCTTTTATTAATTTCTCCTAAAAAATCTCCATCTTCTAGGTCTCCTTTGGTTTGGGTTTCATCCTCTTGGGAAGGAGGGTAAGTTTCAACCAGGCCTTTTGGTTGCATCATGTATGTTTGTTTTGATCTGGCATGCAGCTCATACTATTCAAAGAAATCTATATGGTCCTTGATTGAATGCATGAAATCATACAATTTGGTCCTTAATTCAGCTCTTTGATTTTCATCATAATTTTTGAAGAATTCATCTCTTTTGGTTTGATTGCGGTATGAGTTAAAGTTTCTTCTATGGAGGTCCTTGTCTAAGACAAACTCATCTTGAATTGTATTGATTTCTAGGTCCATTTGGGAATAGGATGGGCTCAGATTAGGGGACTCAACCTGTTCACAATGGGATGATTTGAAAATTGATGTTTTGAATATACCTTTGTTAGGTTTATATCTACAAAGCAGCTCTCTCTGGAAGGAGCAAAGCCTATTGCAGACGAAATACCCGTAGAGGTGAACCTAGAGCTTCTTTCAACCCTAAGCCTATTGAACTTGATTGTAACATAACCTTTCGAAGTGGTAGTGATGTCTTCTAGGTAACTGGTTTATTGTCTGATGGCAGGAGCCGATCTTGTGAGGGTCCAATCTTTTGATAGGCTGACTTGATCCCATATAAGGATTTTTGGAATAAACACATTTTCCTGATTTGAGTTGGTTTGGAAATAATCAGTCTTACCTAAGGACATTTCGGCTAGGGATCCTATGTGTTGAAGAGTGTTTATAGTTTTGAAGTAGATCCTAACTAGGACTATGGTCGAGAAGGATCTTGAGAGCATTTCCAAATTGTGCATTTTGATTTCTAATTCAAAGACTCTTAGAATGTTTTTGTCTTTTATTTTGAGGGTGAGGTCTGTGTTGTAGTTGAAGTAGGCTGGGCCATCAAATACACCGATTTCTACTATTCCTAGTAGAGAATCATGGTATTTGAGGTGTCTACCATCTTTTAAGCACATTAAAAGGACACTATTTATATCTTTTCTGATCATCGGTATAATAGAAACTCGGATGAGTCCTAAATGCAAGACTCATATTTATTTTTGAAGCTATTGATCAGTTCCTAATTCAGCGGAGGAATCAGTTCATGATCTTTTGAAATTGAATGGATTTTTTCTATCATTTTGATTCTTAAGTCTGGTATCAACTAGTTGGTTTGTAGATTGATTTGAGAGAGGTTTTTGGGATGACAACTTTTGAGGGATCATAGAGAATTGGGGTTCTTTCAAGGGTTCCCATGCTTGTACCTTCTCCATGGGAAGAGGAAGAAGAGAAATTTTTGGATAAGAAACTCATATCTATTTCTAACCTACTGGTAGTAGTCTGAGTCCTAGTGTCACTCTGGATAAGTACTATGCCACTTGGTAACTAGCAATACCATGCCAGAAAGAATAGCTTGTTCTCCCAAATATGACTAACTACCCTTTGCCCTGGACATGACTCTCCTGGCCTTCAAAGCGAGACTTACGATACTTACTACCTCTAGGAAAAATACTATTTCTAACCTTGCTGCTACATAGTATGTAACCCAAAATGAACCTACCACTAAGAACACAGAATGCTAGAAGTAGATGCAGAAATAAAACATGAGATGACCTATGCAGAAAGTACTCTATCTACTCCCTTCCCTCTGATGGAAAGAAGGGCTAGGCTTTGATACCACTTGCTACACTAGGATCTACTACTTGCTTATTTATTTTGATATGTTAATTAGAAGGCATGCATGCATGGGAAACTAAAAGCTGAAAACATAAATAAGAAAACTTTTGTGAAAAGCTCTACTTTATTGAAGCTTGAAGATTTGCATACATAGAAGAAGACTTGAAGGCTTGAAAGCTTGAGAGTTTGAAGACTTGATTACAAATCTTGAAGACTTGAAATAGCTTGAAGACTTCAAAACTTAGACTTGTTTATAAGACTTTAAAGAAATTTGAAAATACACTTGTTGTTTTGATGACTCAATCTTGGTTGCCTGGTGGCTAGGTTGGATCCGTTGGTTTTGCTGGATCTGACTCTAGAGGAGTGGGTGGCCATGGCCTGGCTATGCTGATGAATCGCCTGACGCATCCAACATATTAGCATCGATGCCTGCAGGCTTCTTCAAGCATCATCGGAGCTGGTGGTGCTTAAGGTGGAGCTGGCGATGATCCTGACGAACTATGGTCAGACTCAATGTTGATTGGGCAGTATTATTGACCTTGTAGAGGCATTCTTCGAACTACCCTATAATTAGCTTGATTGGTTGAGGGGCTATTTTGATTTTTTGCATCTTGAGTTGCTGTTGCATCTGGTGCAGGGCCTTGCTGATCAGGTGATCTTACTGGCTGAGCAGGGCCAATTGCTTGGTTGCTTGCTGTCCTGATGACTCGGGTGCTTTGGATTGGAGTTGGAGTATGAGCTTGAGGTTGAACCTGGGCAGTATTTGTTTCTGGGATTTATAGGATGATGGTGATTGGACTTGGGGGAATTGGGTCAAGCCTAAGGTGGATGTGGTGGTGGTAGTGGTGTTGCCTTGGTTGCCAGTGTTGGCGATGGTGTTGGTGGCGGTGCCTCCTATTGTGGTGGATATTGGAACTCCGGAAATGGGCCATTCTTATAATTGCTTTGAAGGACCACTCTTGCTTTGAAAAAGAAGGAGAATGGGTAGTTTTCTCTTCTTCTTCTTATTTTTGAAGGAGACTCTAGTGATGGCTATTTATAGCTATTATTGGAAGCTATTGGTGAAGCTTGCTGAGGAAGCTTCTGAAGGAAAAACCTTATTTTCTACCGTAGGATCATGCAGATCTGATCAGATCTGAGATGAATTTTTCTAAAATTTTTTAAATGATTCAATCAGATCTAAGAGTTCTCAGATCTGATCATAGTGATCTAATATTAAAAATAAAAATAAAAATTTAATCAAATTTAATTTCATACCTTGTTTGGATAATCTGATTATCCTATGATGATCCTGATGTTTCTTGAGGTTCTGGAAGGAGCCACGCACGCACCTGACCTCTATCCACATCCACTCGAGAAGAATCTAGATGTCTTCTCCTCACAAATCTCTTCTCCAAAGATTAGATCTGAATCTAATCTGAAAGTTCTTCAAAAAAGTTTTTGAAGGCAGCATGTCCGTCTCACGAATACCATCGCATAGATGCTAAACTCTTCACAAATTTGATTGGATCTTCTTCTTAGATTTGTGCCTAACTTTTTAGACATGTAGAAGAGAGGGAGAGAGAGGATAGAGGGGTGTGGAATATCTAGAATGGTGGCCTTTGGGTATGAAAAATATTTTCTACATGAAGAGCCTTGGTGCAAGGGTTCTTATACAAAAGCATAGCACCCAGTTAAAATCCCTCTTTGATCAAAATCCTTATTTTTTTGAGCATTGGGACTCCTAGACTTGATCTCCATGAAAATCCCTAGATCCTATCTAATTTTGATGCCAAAAATCAATCTAAAAAGTGGCAGCATGAGTTGATAAGGAAGAGTCCACTGCGCCTAGAACTCTTTCTTTAAGAGTTTGATTCAAATCAAACTCTATCATAACTTAGTCTAGATACCTCCAAAAATCATGAAATTTGGTACACCCAATGTATTATTCATGCTATATCACATATCCAAAAATAAAATCAAAGTACTTTCTAGAGAATTTTCTAAAAGCATTTGATCAGGTGACCATCAATTCTCTTAAATAGGTCAACTTTTGACCCTAATCCAATTTGACTATGAATGGATTTAATTTCTACAATTAATCTGACCTGGACTTATTCTGGTTAGATAAAAACAAACCCATTCAAAATACAAGAATGAGTCAAATCAAATTTGACTTGGTTGTGATGAATCAAAAATATTTTAGAAGGAGAAAGTCAGGCTCAATCGTGTGTTAGCACGATTACCTTGAACCAGATTGGATCTAATCCAAATCAATCGAACTGGGTTAGCTTAATTGATAACATCCAGACCCAAATTCTTGATTGTGTAATCTAGTTAGGTTCAATTCTGTATGGTAATGATATATATCATGATCTCCATCATCGACATCAACAAAATATCTTTCGATGGATCAGAACTTTTTTGATTCATACAATTAGAATGATTGATCATCAAAATCATTCTAATTGCTCCAAAAATCTATCAGTAACACCTAGCAGTATATGGTGGCAACCCATCAGAACTAAAAGCAAACCTCTCAGTGTAGTTACCTATGTGATTGGGTTCTTCTATCTTGAGCCCCAATAGGATTAGGGTTAAGGTGAACTCGTCAAACCCAATGTCTGTCATATGAATTAATCATTCGATTTGAGTCCAATGTGAAATCCTAATAGAAACTCTTTCTATCATCTTCACTCTACCATGGCCATAGACTTAAGGACTCAATCTCATGATTATCATAGGGCTACTCATCTACCGAGATAGATAGATCCCATTATTGGTGCAATTCAATTCCTACAATGAACATACTATAACCAACATACACCTCAGAATTTTGAATGGCTAGAAGATCGAGTTATGGTGTAGTCAAACTATAACACTCTCAAGGTGAACTGTCGATACACCTCAAATAAAAGAACCATACACACCACTGCAGCATCGAGTCAGTCATTGATGAGAAGGTAGACTTCCTTATGACTACTCAAGGTGGTCATGCTCAGTGCCCTCGTTCTCTAACAGGTACCTATACTCTCACTCCAGTATCTCCACACCATAGACTCAAGACACGTCTATCCTAAGAAAGCGATCATATACCAACCTTCTGGATCGATCACCATCCTCATGATGATCCTACGGTTAGGAGCATTTTATGAGTAAATTATGAAAATTCATGTCTTAAATTTTCAACTCTTAAAAATATGAATTATCATTACCATTAACTCAAAGGATGTATCACAGACACTTTTAAATACACACTATGATGGAAAAAGAAATCTATTTATTAATTTATATTTAAAATTATAAAATTATCTTTAGAAGTGTATTACAAGTGACAGCCAATCTGGCTTTTAGGGCACACATCTAACAAACTCCTACTTGACCTAAAGCTAATTGGCTACAAATCTAAGTCCCATCTTCTTAAGATGGGCTTCGATCTTCTGGTGCCTCAATGGCTTTATCAGCGGATTAGCCGCGTTATCTATAGTGTCGATTCTCTTGACCTCGACGTATCTCTTCTTGAGGTAATCATGGATGAGATGGTATCATCGCTCGATGTGCTTGAATTTCTGGTGAGACCTCGGCTCCTTAGCTTAGGCTATGGTGCCATTATTATCGCAGTACAAAGGGACGGCATCTGATGTCATCACTTTGAGCTTTGTGGTAAACTTCTTGTACCAAAATACCTCTTTTATAGCTTTCGATGCAGCGATGTACTCTACTTTCATGGTGGAATCTGCTATCACCATCTACTTGAAACTTTTTCAACTGACAGCACCATCATTACAAATAAATAAATTTTCAGATGTCGACTTTCGATCATCTATATCGAACATAAAATTCGAGTCTGTATACCCCTGGACCTGGAGTTCTTCATTACCAAAGACTAAAAACATATCCTTAGTCCTTCTCAAGTACTTAAGGATACATTTCATAGAAGTCTAGTGCTCTTTTTCTGGATTCGACTGATACCTGCTCGTGACACTCATAGCATGGGCAATATCAGATCGTGTAAATAGCATGGCATACATGAGGCTTTCTATTGCTGAAGCATAAGGGATCTTGCTCATGCATTCAATCTCCTCAATTGTGTTGAGACACATCTTCTTGGAGAGATGAATGCCATGTCTGAAGGGCACCAAACCTCTTTAGCACCTCCTTTATGTACATCTTCTATGAGAGACCCAGCATCCTATTTGATCTATCTCTATAGACCTTAATTTCTAGAATAAAGGATGCCTCTGCTAGGTCTTTCATGGAGAATTCTTTAGACAATCACATTTTAACCATAGTCAACATGAAAATATCATTTCCAATTAGGAGGATGTCATCCATGTATAGTACGAGAAAGACAACAGTGCTCCCACTGACTTTTTTGAAAATACAGAACTTCTTATTCTTGATGAATCTAATTGATTTGATCACATCATTGGAATGAGGATTCCAACTTCGAGATGCTTATTTAAATTCATATATGGATCTTTGCAGCTTGCAGATCTTATGATCAGTATCACTGGATGTGAAACCCAGCAGCTGTTTCATATAGATATCTTCCTCAAGATATCCATTTAGAAATGCCATTTTCACGTCCATCTGCCATATTTCATAATCAAAATAGGCTACAACAGCAAGCAATGTGTGGATGGATTTGAGCATGGCTATTGGCAAAAAAGTATCCTGATAGTCAATGCCTTCGCGCTGACTATATCCTTTCGCTATGAGCCTTGCTTTGAATATCTCTATATTTTTGTCGGTACCTATCTTTCTCTTGAAGATCTATTTACACCCAATAGGTACTATACCTTCAGATGGATCTCCCAAGATCCGACTTGGTTCGAGTGCATTGAGTCAATCTCTGACTTCATTACCTCTAACAATTTTTCAGAGTCGAAATTTAATATCGGCTCGTTATAGGTTTTGGGATCATCACCATGAACCCCTTTTTCTGTGAGGAACATTTTTTCTACGTCCTTTGAAATAGTACCTAAGTATCTTTTAGGGGGATGAAAAATCATTTTTGATCTATAAGGTGGACGAGGTAGTGATTGGATTGGCTCAATCTGATTGGGTTCCATAGGTTTCTTGGCTCGTGGCTCTTGGGATACTTTCTCCTCGAGCCTAATCTGTCTTCTAATGCCACCATCTTAAACTATTTTTCAAAAAAGATGGCGTGTCGACTCACAATCACATTATGATCTTCTGGGATATAGAAAAAATATCCTAATGACCCTTTAGGATATCCTATGAATCGAGCTCTAAAGAACCTAGACTCTAACTTGTCTGCCTATTGTCTCTTGATATGGGTCGGACAATCCTAAATTCTGAGATAACTTAGACTTGGTTTCTTACCATGCCATATCACATACGATGTAGTAGGAATGATTTTAGATGGAATGCTATTTAGTAGATATATAGCGGTCAACAGACTATGTCCCAAAAGAAACTCAGGAAGGTTTGTGAAGCTTATCATGGATCGAACCATGTCTAATAGGACCTGATTTTTTCATTCTAAAATTTCATTGAGTTGAGGCAGTCCAGATGGAGTCCATTGAGAGACTATGCCATTACCCTTAAGATGGTTTAGAAATTTTTGACTAAGGTATTCGCCTCCTTAATCTGATCAAAGAACCTTAATGAGTTTTTCTATTTATTTTTCTACTTCAAGTCTGAATTTTTTGAACTTTTCAAAAGCTTTAGACTTATGTCGCATCCAATACACATACCCATACCAAGATAAATCATCTGTAAAGATGATGAAGTAGATGTAATTACCTCTAGTTGGCACATTAAATAGGCCACATACATCAGTATGTACTAGGGCAAGTAGGTCTGTGGCCTTTCCCCATATCCCACAAAAGGGAGCTTAGTCATTTTGCCATGAAGGCATGATTCACAAATCGAATATGATTCAAAAGTCAATGGACTCAATGTTAGATATGAGTGCCCTAGAAGTCAGAATTGGCTGACACTTGTAATACACTTTTAAGGGCAAAATTATAATTTTGACTATTAATAATAAAGTGGATTATTTTCTATCGCATAAGTATATTTAGTGTCTGTGATACATCCCTCGAGTTAGTGATAATGATAATTCATATTTTCAAGAGTTGAAAATTTAAGACATGAATTTTTATTTATTAACTCATAAAATGCTCCTGACCGTAGGATCATCATGAGGATGGTGGTTGATCTAGAAGGTTAGTGTACAATCGCTTCTTTATAGTAGATGAGTCTTAAGTCTACGGTGTAGAGACACCGGAGCGAGAGTACAGATACTCATTAGAGAACGAGGGCACTGAGCGTGACCACCTCGAGTAGTCATAAGAAAGTCTACCTTCTCATCGATGACTGACTCGATGCTGTAGTGATGATCTGGTTCTTTGATCTGAGGTGTATCGGCAGTTCACCTTGAGGGTGTTATAGTTTGACTATACCATGACTCGGTCTCCTAGCCATTCAGAATTCTGAGGTGTATGTTGGCTATAGCATGTTCATTGTAGGAATTAAATTGCACCAAGATGGAATCTATCTACCTCGATGGATGAGGAGCAGCCCTATGATGATTATGAGAATCAAGTCATAAGCCCATGGCCATGGTAGAGAGTGTAAAATAATAGAAAGAGTTTCTATTAAGATTTTCACATCAGACTTGAATCGAATGATTAAATCATATGATAGAAATTAGGGTTTGATGAGTTCACCTTAACCCTAATCTGATCGAGGCTCAAGATAGAAGAACTTAATCACACAAGTAGCTGCACCGAGAGGTTCATTTTCAGTTTTGATGGGTTGCCACCATATGCTGCTAGGTGTCACTGGAGGATTTTAGGAGCAATTAGAATGATTTAGATGATCGATCATTCTAAGTTGTTTGAATCGGAAGAGTTCTGATCCATCGAAAGAAGTTTCGATGATGTCGATGATGGAGATCATGATATATCCCATTACCATATAGAACTAAACCTAATTGGATCACGCAAATAAGGGTTTGGATCTGGATATCATCAATTGGACTAACTCAGTTCAATTGATTTGAATAAGATTCAACTAGGTTCAAAAAAATCATGCTAGCACATGATTGAGCCTAACATTCTTCTTTTTTTATCTTAAAAATTATCTCGACTGAGCCAAATGAGTTTGTGCTCACTCAGGTACCTTTACCTAATTTGACTAGAGCTTGTCCAAGTCAAAAAGGGGTTGTCTTAATTTATGAGATAAATTTGAGACAACACCTGCCATTTTTTGTCGCCTGCTAATTCTTATATTTTGACTTGGTCAAATGTTGACCTTTGACTCTTGGACATCTGGCCATGTGTCATGCACTTATTGGAGAGTAGATAGGGGCTTGTCCCTTCTCTAGAAATTGGAAAGAAGGGGGTGCACGCCTAGGATGGCATGCACCCATGGATAGGGATGCTGGAGTCCCATACGGATGGGACTCCAGGTTGCTTATTGGATTCAAACTAGGTGACCCTCACCTATAGACTTTGACTAGTCTTAGGTGCTACTTTAGGATGAATCTATGGATCTCTCATCCCACCAATCAGATTTAGATCTAATTGAATGAAGCAACACGATTGGTCGGGATGATGCAGCACTGCATGGCACAGTAGAGTCTATAAATAGACCCTATCTGCGCCCACTTTTAATAGTTGATCTAAGCTACACCCCAAGGCTGTCTCTCTCTCTTCTCCACACCACCATTTGCCCCTCTCCCTCCACTCCATGCCCAAGAAAGTTGGATTTTTCTTATTAGTGCGAGTCAAGCAAGAAAGGCTGATGAAAAAGAAAGAAGACAGCACTACTGCAGGGACAACGGATGATCTTCAAAAGAAGTTTTGAAGATCCTCCAAATCAGATCCAGATCTAATTTTTGGAAAAAAAAAAGAGAAGGAGAAGATCTCCAGATCCAGCCAGAGTGGATATCGGTAGAGATCAGGCGCTTGCGTGGCTAGATCCAGAACCTCAGAGCTTCCGCAGGATCATTAATGGGTAATCAGATTACCCAAAATCAAGATAAAAATTAATTTAGAATTAATTTAGTTTTATTTTCTTAATTATCAATTTATAAATTAGATCTAAAAAAGTATCAGATTTGATCTGGATATGAGAGAAAAATTTTTGAAATATGCCTCTCGATCCAATCAGATCTGAACGAACCTAACCCAAAAAATCAAGATTTTTCTTCAACTGGTATCAGAGCCAGATTCTTATAATTTTTTTTTAGATCTAATTTAATCTAATTAATTAATAATTTTAGATATCACATGAGATATGATTATATCTAAAATTAGAAAATTAAAAAATTAAAATAAATTAATTTAAATCTAATATGTATGAGATGCATAACTAGACTAGGAATAGAATTATTCTATGTGTAGTCTAGTTTGATCATAATTTTTATTTGATTAAAAGTAATTTTTAGATATATTTATTTTCTATTTTATAATATTATAAATATTATAATCAAATCTAAAAATAGAAAATAAAATAAAATCAATTGTTCATATGAGATATGATAGTTGCATATTTAGACTAGTTGTAGAATAGTTCTGCAAATAGGTCTAGATTAAATTTTATTTGATATGATCGAATTTAAATTTAATTTTTTAGATGATTATGAGATAATTTATATCTAAAAAATATGCATGCATGATATATGTGATATATACAAAATATGTTTAAATTAGATCTATTTCTTATATGAGATATATGCCTAGATCTAATTTTTTTTTGTAGACTAGTTGTATTTCGGATTAAGACATTCTTCTTGGCCGTCCGATCATAAGAATAAAGTAGGGCTTAAAAACTCTCTCCTTCGATTCGATGGGTTTTTCTTATCATGTGTAGAGGTGCTGCGCGTTCGTCCTTAATCAAAAATTAAAAATTTACTTTCTGCAAAATCCTAGATCCTAAAATCCTAGGATCTTTTCACATGTTTTGTTTAAGAACCCTAACTTAATTAAGAATTAAGTTTATAAAATATCAATTAGGTCTAAAATTGAGAATTTCAGATCTAAGACATATTCATAAAATTGGATTCGGATTTGGGTAGCTCAATTAGGTCTAGCGGTTGATCAAACCGAATCAAGAGTTGATTAGATGGGATAAACACTGCTTAAATTGACTAGCCTAATAGGATTATGTCTGGGTCAAGATTGAGTCACGTGAGTGATCGATCAAGTTAAGACCTAATTAGGCTCAGAGGTTAGAGTCTGGATTGTAGGCTAACTCGATTGATTCTATCTCAACAATTTGATGTCTAAGGTAAGTCTGGCAGATATGACCGACTGATTTTTAATTGGGAGCTACTCAACTCGAATGCGTTCTTATCGAGTTAATGGCATATTCCTTCCATCGGTCTCACTTACCTAGCCATGTTTGTTGACTCAATTCTAATCTGAGGTGGTCAATAATCCAAGCTAACCCATGCCACTAGGTTAGTCATAATAGTTATGACTATGTCAAGTCTAGTTTAATGAGATCTAAATCAAATCTCCTTAAGAAAAGATTAAGTCATGGTCTTCCACCATTGTTGATGTGTGGGCCCATCCCGGGGTTGATTATTCTCGACTGATTACAGTGGCTCAGTTGCACCAAAAAGATGCAATCATGTCTATTAGGCATTGGATGCTACAGGCTGGAGGATGAATTGGGCTCAATATTCTGGATACGGTGAGAGACTCAATTAGAAATTCAATCTATGCAAATGGTGGGTCTAACTTAACTAAAGAGTGGATCAATATTCCGGACACAGTGAGATTCATGAATTAGAGATCAAGTTTGGGTTCATCATGATTAGAGAATCATTGAACAAGAGTTGTTCACTCATTGGCTAATCTATCATCAATAACTGTTAGGTGAGGTGATGAGTCAGTTATGGGACCGCACCATCCACTAGAAATTAGTAATCATGAAGATTTTCGCATCTCTACGGAGAGAGTATAGAGATCCGAAAAAATAGTGGGAGCTAATTTGTTTTAAAATAAAATTTTTAAATAAATTGATTAAGTCTTAATTACAATATCTAACTAAAAACTTTGACTCTCTATAGGAAGATGTCTGCATCCAACCCACTAGCACGAATCCTGGACACCAATAAACTGACCAGACCAAATTATAAGGATTGGCTTCAGAACTTCAAAATCATTTTGGGTTCTAAGAAGTTAACTTATGTATTGGACTAGGATCCTTCCACCTTACCAGCCCATCCATCTACTGAACAGAGAGCATCTCTGGATAAGTGGATTGACGAAGATAATAAGGCCAGATACTATATGTTGGGCTCGATGTCTAATGAGATTCAGCACCAATATGAAGATATCAGGACTGCTCGCCAAATGTTGGCTCACCTAAAGGAGATGTTTGGTGAACAGAGTCGCACGGCCAAGTATCAAGTCACTAAATGACTATTCAAGGCTAAGATGTGCGATGGGCAGTCAGTCCAAGATCATTGTCTGATGATGATCAAGGACTTGGAAGAGCTTAAGAAGCTTGGAGTGAGGCTGGACTTGGATCTACAGAATGACATAATTCTACAATCCTTGATCGTTGCATATGGGTAGTTCATTATGAACTACCATATGCATAATCTTCAAAACTTCTTAGCTGAACTTATGAATATGCTGGTTACCACTGAGCTTTCTATGAAAGGTTCTAAAGGCTCAGTGCTTGCTATGAAACGGACTTCTATCAAAAGAAAGTCTTTTGAAAAGAAGAAGAAATCTATGAAAAAGTAGAAGGTGGAAGGAGGAAAGAAGAAAAAGGCAAAGCTGAAGAAGGCCGCTGATAAAGGAAAGTGTTTCCATTGCAACAACAACGGCCACTAAAAGTGAAACTACTCTACATACCTGGCCATCCTAAGGAAGAAGGAGGCAGATCCTTCTGGAGGTATGCTCATTATTGAGTCTAACCTTACGATTTCTTTTGCATCTAGTTGGGTGCTTGACTCTGGTTCTAGTGCTCATTTATGCACTTCCATGCAGGATCTTGAGGATAGCAGGAGGCTGAGGGATGGTGAGATGATCCTGCACATCAAAAATGGAGCAAGAATTGCTACCATGGCCGTGGAAACATATCCTCTTTGACTACCATCTGATTTAGACTTAGTATTAAAGGACTATTATTATGTACCTACAGCAAGCAAGAATTTGATTTCTGTTTCTTGCTTTGTAGTAGAAGGCTATGTAATTAGTTTTCTTAAGGACCATTGTAATATTCTTTATGAAAGAAATAAAATTGTAAGTGATTTTCTTATTAACGATCTTTATCAGTTACATGTTGATGTATCTATTTTTAATTTTGAGCAAAATGTGAATGCCATAAAATCAAAACGACTTAGGGATAGTCCAAATGATAGATATCTATGGCACCTAAGATTAGGTCATATAGCAGAAGATAGGGTTAACAAATTGGAGAAAATTGGGTTATTAAGTTCGTTGACTTCCGAGTCATATTCAATTTATGAATCCTATCTTCATGGCAAAATGACCAAGCTCCCTTTTGTAGGACATGGGGAAAGGGCCATGGATCTTCTTGCACTAGTACATATAGATGTGTGCGGCCCATTTGATGTGTCAGCTAGAGGCAACTTTGTCTACTTCATAATCTTTACCGATGATTCATCTAGGTATGGGTATGTGTATCTTCTGAGATACAAGTATGAAGCTTTTGAAAAGTTCAAAGAATTCGGACATGAAGTAGAAAAGCAAACTGAAAAATCTATTAAGGTTCTTCAATCAAATCGAGGAGGTGAATACCTTAGTCGAAAATTTTTGGACTATCTCAAGTAAAATTGCATAGTCTCTCAATGGACTCCACCAAGAACACCTCAACTCAACGGGATTTCAGAATGAAGGAACCGGACCCTATTAGATATGGTTTGATCCATGATGAGCTTCACAGACCTTCCTGATTTTCTTTGGGGATACTGTTTGTTAACTATAATTTACCTACTGAATAGGGTTTCTTCTAAAACCGTTCCTACCACACCATATGAGATATGGTATGGTAAGAAACCAAGTCTGAGTCATCCTAGAATTTGGGATTGTTCGGCTCATGTCAAAAGACAACAAGTAGATAAGTTAGACTTTTGGTCCTTTAGAGCTCGATTCATAGGATATTCGAAAGAGTAATTAGGATATCATTTCTACATTTCAGAAGATCACAATGTGATTGTGAGTCGACATGCCATCTTTCTTGAAAAATAGTTTATTCAAGATAGCGGCATTGGAAAGCAGATCAAGCTCGATGAGAAAGTCTCACAAGAGCAACGAGCTAAGGACCAAATGGAACCAAATCAGGTTAAACCAATCCATATACTACCTCCTCCACCTCGTAGATTGGAAAGAATTTTCCGTCCCTCTGAGAAGTACTTAGGTACTATTTTAGAGGATGTTGAGAAAATGTTCCTCATAGGTAATGGGGTTCATGGTGATGATCCCAAAACCTATAACGAGGCGATATCAGATATCGACTTCAAAAAATGGTTAGAGGCAATGAAGTCAGAAATTGACTCGATGTACTCAAACCAAGTCTAGACCTTGGTAGATCCACCAGAAGGTATAGTACCTATTGGGTGTAAATGGATCTTCAAGAGAAAGATTGGTGTAGATGGGAATGTGGAGACATTCAAGGCTAGATTAGTGGTAAAAGGTTATAGTCAACGCGAGGGCATTGACTATCAGGATATCTTTTCATCAGTAGCTATGCTAAAATCCATCCGCACACTGCTTGCTGTTGCAGCTTATTTCGATTATGAAATATGGCAAATGGATGTGAAAACGGCGTTCTTAAATGGATATCTTAAGAAAGATATCTATATGGAACAGCCACTAGGTTTCACATCCAGTAATGATGATCACAAGGTTTGCAAGCTGCAAAGGTCCATATATGGACTTAAGTAAGCATCTCAGAGCTGGAACACTTGTTTTAATGATGTGATCAAAATGTTTGGTTTCATCAAAAATGAGGAGCCATGTGTCTTCAAAAAGGTTAGTGGGAGCGCTATTGTCTTCCTCATATTGTACGTGGATGATATCCTCCTTATCGGAAATGATATTTCCATATTGACCATAGTTAAAATGTGGTTATCTAAAGAATTCTCCATGAAAGACCTAGGAGAAGCATCCTTTATTCTAGAAATTAAGGTCTATGAGATAGACCGAATAGGATGCTAGGACTTTCACAGAAGATGTACATAGAGGAAGTACTAAAGAGGTTTAGTATAGAAAACTCTAAGAGGGGTTTAGTACCCTTCAGGCATGGCATTCATCTTTCCAAGAAGATGTGCCCTAGCATACCTGAGGAAATAGAACGCATGAGCAAGATCCCTTATGCTTCAGCAATAGGGAGCCTCATGTATGCCATGTTATGTACACGACCTGATACAGCCCATGCCGTGAGTGTCACGAGCAGATATCAGTCGAATCCAGGTGAAGAACACTGGACTTCTGTGAAATGTATCCTTAAGTACTTGAGAAGAACTAAGGATATGTTGTTAGTCTTTGGTAATGGAGAACTCCATGTCCAAGGGTATACAGACTCAAACTTATGTCTGATGTAGATGATCGAAAGTCGACATTTGGGAGTCTATTTTTGTGCAATGGTGGAGCTATCAGTTGGAAAAGTTTCAAACAGACAGTGATAGCAGATTCCACCATAGAAGTAGAATATATCGCTGCGTCAGAAGCTGCGAAGGAGGCATTCTAGTACAAAAAGTTTGCCACAAAGATCAGAGTGATGCCATCAGATGCCATTCCTCTGTACTACGAGAATAATGGCGCCATAGCCCTTGCTAAGGAGCCAAGGTCTCATCAGAAGTTCAAGTACATCGAGCGGCGATACCACCTCATCTGCGATTATCTTGAGAAGGGTTACGTCGAGGTCAAGAGAGTCAACTCTGCAGACAATGTGGTGGATCTGCTTACAAAGTCATTAGGCCAGTAGAAGATCGAAGCCCACCTTGAGAAGATGGGACTTAGATTTATAGCCAATTGGCTTTAGGTCAAGTGGGAGTTTGTTAGATATGAGTGCCCTAGAAGCCAGAATTGGCTGACACTTGTAATACACTTCTAAGGATAAAATTATAATTTTGACTATTAATAATAAAGTGGGTTATTTTCTATCGCATAAGTGTATTTAGTGTCTGTGATACATTTCTTGAGTTAGTGGTAATGATAATTCATATTTTCAAGAGTTAAAAATTTAAGACATGAACTTTCATTTATTAACTCATAAAATGCTCCTGACCGTAGGATCATCATGAGGATGGTGATTAATCCAAAAGGTTAGTGTACAATCGCTTCTTTATAGTAGATGAGTCTTAAGTCTATGATGTAGAGACACCGAAGCAAGAGTACAGGTACTCGTTAGAGAACGAGGGCACTGAGCGTGACCACCTCGAGTAGTCATAGGGAAGTCTACCTTCTCGTCGATGACTGACTTGATGCTGTAGTGGTGTGTCTAGTTCTTTGACCTGAGGTGCATCGACAGTTCACCTTGAGGGTATTATAGTTTGACTACACCATGACTCGGTCTTCTAGCCATTCAGAATCCTGAGGTGTATGTTGGCTATAGCATGTTCGTTGTAGGAATTGGATTGCACCAAGATGGAATCTATCTACCTCGATGGATGAGGAGCAGCCCTATGATGATCATGAGAATCAAGTCCATAAGCCCATGGCCATGGCAAAGAGTGTGAAATAATAGAAAGAGTTTCTATTAAGGTTTTCACATCGGACTTGAATCGAATGATTAAATCATATGATAGAAATTAGGGTTTGATGAGTTCACCTTAACCCTAATCTGATCGGAGCTCAAGATAGAAGAACTTAATCACATAAGTAGTTGCACCGAAAGATTCATTTTCAGTTTTGATGGGTTGCCACCATATGCTGCTAGGTGTCACTGGTGGATTTTGGGAGCAATTAGAATGATTTAGATGATCGATCATTCTAAGTTATCTGAATCAGAAGAGTTCTGATCCATCGAAAGAAGTTTCGATGATGTCAATGATGGAGATCATGACATATCCCATTACCATACAGTACTAAACCTAACTAGGTCACACAAATAAGGATTTGGATCTGGATATCATCAATTGGACTAATCCAGTTCAATTGATTTGAATAAGATTCAATTAGGTTCAAGAAAATCATGCTAGCACACGATTGAGCCTAACATTCTCCTTTTTCTATCTTAAAAGTTGTCTCAACTGAGCCAAATGAGTTTGTGCTCACTCAGGTACCTTTACTTGATTTGACTAAAGCTTGTCCAAGTCAAAAAAGGATTGTCTTAATTTATGAGATAAATTTGAGACAACACCTGTCATTTTTTGTCGCTTGCTAATTCTTATACTTTGACTTGGTCAAACGTTGACCTTTGATCCTTGAACATCTGGTCATGTGTCATGCACTTATTGGAGAGCAGATAGGGGCTTGTCCCCTCTCTAGAAATTGGAAAGAAGGGGCCGCATGCTTAGGATGGCGTGCGCCCATGGATAGGGATGCTGGAGTCCCATATGGATGGAACTCCAGGTTACTTGTTGGATTCAAACTAGGTGACCCTCACCTATAGACTTTGACCAGTCTTAGGCGCTACCTTAGGATGAATCCATGGGTCTCTCATCCCACCAATCAGATTTAGATTTGATTGAATGAAGCAACGCGATTGGCCGGGGTGATGCAGCACTGCATGGCGCAGCAGAGTCTATAAATAGACCCCATCTGCGCCCACTTTCAATAGTTGATCTAAGCCACGCCCCAAGGCTGTCTCTCTCCCTTCTCCATGCCTCCATCTACCCCTCTCCCTCCTCTCCATGCCCAGGAAAGTTGGGTTCTTCTGATTAGTGTGAGTCAAGCAAGAAAGGCTGATGAAAAAGGAAGAAGGCAGCACTGCTGCAGAGACGACGAATGATCTTCAGAAGAAGTTTTGAAGATCCTCTAAATTAGATCCAGATTTATTTTTTGGAGACAAGAAAGAGAAGGAGAAGATCTCTTGATCCAACCCGAGTGGATACTAGTAGAGGCCAGGTGCTTGCATAGCTAGATCTAGAATCTCAGAGCTTCCGCAGGATCATCAATGGATAATCAGATTACCCAAGAACAAGGTAAAAATTAATTTAAAATTAATTTAGTTTTATTTTCTTAATTATCAGTTTATAAATCAGATTTAAAAAAGTGTCAGATTTGATCTGGATATGAGTGGAGAATTTTTGAAATATGCCTCTCGATCCAATCAGATCTGAGCAAACCTGATCCAAAAAATCAGGATTTTTCTTCACTCAACAGCCCAAATTTCTCCAATTTGTTAACCCTGTCTTCAGCTATATGACCTAGCCTAAAGTGCCAAAGATGCCTATCATTTAGACTATCCCTAGGTCACTTTGATCCTATGGCATTCACGTTTTGCTCGATATTAAAAATAGAAATATCAATATGTAACTGATAGAGATCATTTATAAGGAATCCACTTGCAATTTTATTTTTTTCATAAGGAATATTATAATGGTCCTTAAGAAAAGTAATTACATAGCCTTTCTATGCTAAACATGAAATAGAAATCAAATTCCTGCTTGCTGCAGGCACATAAAAATAATCCCTAAGTACTAAATCTAATCCTGATGATAATCACAGAGGGTAGGATTCCACGACCACAGTAGCAACTCTTGTTCCATTCCCGACGTGTAGGATCATCTCATCATCCTTCAGCCTCCTGCTATTCTCAAGACCCTGCATAGAAGTGCACAAGTGAGCACTAGAACCAGAGTCAAGCATTCAATTGAATGTAGAAGAAACCATAAGATTAGATTCTATAATGAGCATACCTCTAGAAGGTCTGACTCCTTCTTATTCTTTAGGCTAGCTAGGTAAAGAGGATGTTCCGCTTTCAATGGCCATCAGTGTTGTAATAAAAATAATTTTTCTTATCAGCGACCTTCTTCTTTAGCTCTGCCTTCTTCTTCCCACCATCCACCTTCTACTTCTTCACGGACTTCTTCTTCTTCTTTCCAAAAGACTTTCTCTTGGAAGAAGTTCGCTCCACAGCAAGTACTGAGTCTTTAGAACCTTTCATAGAAAGCTCAGCAGTAACCAGCATATTCATGAGCTCAGCCAAGGTATTCTGAAGTTTATATATATAGTATTTCATGATGAACTACCCATACATATAAGTCAAGGACTATAGAATTATGTCCATCTATAGATTTTGATCTAACTTGACATCGAGCTTCTCAAGCTCTTCTAAGTCCTTGATCATCATCAGACAATGATCTTGGACCGACTGTCCATCATGCATTTGAGCCTTAAATAGTCTTTTAGTGACTTGATATTTGGCTGTGCGACTTTGTTCACCAAACGACTCTTACAGGTGAGCCAATATTTGATGGCTAGTCTTAATGTCTTCATGTTGGCACTGGAGCTCATTAGATAACGAGTTCAACATGTTATACTTGGCTTTGTTATCTTCATTTGTCCACTTCTCGAGAGATGCTCTCCGATCAGTGGATGGATGGACTAGTAAGGTGGGAGGATCTTGTTCTAACACATGAGTCAACTTCTCAGAATCTAAAAAAATTTTGAACTTTTGGAGCCAATCCTTGTAGTTGGGTTCGGTCAATCTATGGATGTCCAAGATACGGGCTAGTGGATTGGATACAAAAATTTTTCTATAGAGGATCAAAGTTTTTAGTTAGATTTTATAATTAGACTTAACCAATTTATTTAAAAATTTTATTTTTAAATAAATTAGGCTCTCACTATTTACTCGAATCTTTACACTCCATTAGCAGGGATGCAAAAATCTTCATGATTATTGATTTCTAATGGATGGTACGATCTCACTAACTGACTTACCATCTCACCTAATAGTTATTGATGATGGGTCAACCGATGAGTAGACAACTCTTGTCCAATAATTCTCTAATCATGGTGCATCCTAACCTGATCTCTAATTCATGAATCTCATCGTTCGAAATATTGATCTACTCCTTAGTTAAGTCAGACCCATCATTTGCATAGATTAAATTTTTGATTGGATCTCTCATCGTACCTAAAATATTGAGCTCAATCTATCCTCCAACCCATAGCATTCAATGCCTAATAGACATGGTTGCATCTTCTCGGTGCAACTGAACCACTGTATCCAGCCAAGAATAATCAATCTCGAAAAGGGCCCATACATCTACAATGGTGGAAGATCTTAAACTTAATATTTTCTTAGAAAAATTTAATTTAGATCTCTTTAAACTTAACTTGACTTAGTCATAACAATTATGACTAACCTAGTGGCATGGATGTTAGATATATGTGCCCTAGAAGCCAGAATTGGCTGACACTTGTAATACACTTCTAGGGGCAAAATTATAATTTTGACTATAATTAATGAAATGGGTTATTTTCTATCACACATGTGTATTTAGTGTCTGTGATACATCCTTTGAGTTAATGGTAATGATAATTCATATTTTCAAGAGTTGAAAATTTAAGACATGAATAATCATTATTAACTCATAAACAGCTCCCGACCATAGGATCATCACAAGGATGGTGATTGATCCGAAAGGTTGGTGTACGATCGCTTCTCTTTAGTAGATGAGTCTTGAGTCTACGGTGTGGAGACACCGGAGCGAGAGTACAGGTACTCGTTAGAGAACGAGGGCACTGAGCGTGACCACCTCGAGTAGTCATTAGGAAGTCTACCTTCTCGTCAATGACTGACTCGATGCTGCAGTAGTGTGTCTGGTTCTTTGACCTGAGATGCATCGGCAGTTCACCTTGAGGGTGTTATAGTTTGACTACACCATTACTCGGTCTCCTAGCCATATGGAACCCTGAGGTGTATGTTGGCTATGACATGTTCATTGTAGGAACTGGATTGCATCAAGATGGGATCTATCTACCTCGGTGGTAGAGGAGTAGCCCTATGATGATCATGAGAATCAAGTCCTGAAGCCCATGGCCATGGCAGAGTGAAATAATAGAAAGAGTTTCTATTTAGATTTTCACATTGGACTCGAATCGAATGATTACATCATATGACAGAGACTAGGGTTTGACGAGTTCACCTTAACCCTAATCTGATCGGGGCTCAAGATAGAAGAACTGAATCACACAGGTAGCTGCACCAAGAGGTTCGCATTCAGCTCTGATGGGTTGCCACCATATACTGCTAGGTGTCACTGGTGGATTTTGGGAGCAATTAGAATGATTTAGATGATCGATCATTCTAGCTGTTCGAATCAGAAGAGTTCTGATCCATCGAAAGGAGTTTCGATGATGTCTATGATAGAGATCATGACATATCCCATTACCATACAGAACTGAACCTAACTGGGTCATACAAACAAGGGTTTGAATCTGGTGATCATCAATTGAACTGATCTAGTTCAATTGATCTGAATGAGATTCAATTAGGTTCAAGGAAATCGTGCTAGCACTCGATTGAACCTAACGTTCTTCTTTTACTATCATAAATAAGTTGTCCTGACTGAGCCAAAGGAGTTTGTGCTCAATCAGAGGCCTTCATATGGTCTGACTGGAGGTTGTCCAAGTCAGAATAGGTTGTCTTATTTGTAAGACATTACCTACCATTTTTGGTCACCTGCCATTTCTTGTTCTTTGACTTTGGTCAAAAGTCTACCTTTGACTGGTCAAACGTTGACCATTCACCCTTTGACTTTTGACCACATGTCATGCACCTATTGGAGAGCTGGTGGGGGCCTGTCCCCCTGCCAGAACCTGGCAAGGAGAAGGGCGCACGCCAAGGGTGGCGTGAGCCCAAGTAGGAGGCGCCTAGGAGTCCTTGTTGGACAAGGACTCCACCTCCCTTTTGGATTCCAATCAGAGTTCTACTAAGAATCCAGTTTGACTGGTCTTAGGCGCCCTCTAAGGAGGAATCCAGGGGTCTCTATTCCAACCAATCAGATTTAGATCTGATTTCACAAAGGGTTGTGATTGGTTGAGAGGAAGAGGAGTTGGATCACAAGAGGTCTATAAATAAGACCCTGCGCCCAACCCTAATTCCAATGCTATTAGATACGCCCCAAGGCTGCCTCTCCCCTCCTTCTCCATGCCATAGTCTCTTCTCCTCTTGCTCTCCACGTCCAAAAGGTATTTTGGACTTAGTTTGGTGTGATTCAGATCAAGGAAAGGCGATCAAAAGCAAGAAGGCTGCGCTGCTGCAAAAGGACGACTGCAGATCTTCAAAAGAGTTTTGAAGATCCTCCAGATCAGATCCAGATCTGATTTTTGGAGGTGTGATAGAGAAGAAGAGGATCTCCAGATCTAACCTGAGTGGATACCGGTAGAGGCCAGGCGCTTGCGTGGCTAAGATCCAGAACCTTCCGCTGCAATCAGGATCATCTACAGGGTAATAGGATTACCCAAACCAGGTAAATTGAATTTGATTTAATTTATCTTGTTTTATTTTATTTATTAAAATAATAAGAATAAGATCTGAAACATATCAAGATCTGATTGAGATCAAGAGAAAATTTTTGAAATATATCTCTTGATCTAATCAGATCTGGACGAACCTGGATCGGGAAATCAGGATTTTCCTTCAATGGATTGGCTCGAATTGTTAGCCATCTCTAATCAAAACTGGGTCGACACAAATGATCAGATAAGTGAGATCGGTGGAAGGGATATGCCATTAACTTGATAAGAATGCATTCAGGTCGAGTAGCTCCCAATTAAAAATCAGTCGATCATATCTATCAAACTTATCTCAGATACCAAATTATCAAATCAAAATCAATTGGATTAGCCTACAATCCAGACTCGAATTACGGAGCCAAATTAGGTCTTGACTTGATCGAGTCACATATTAATGTGATTCGATCTTGATCCAGACTTAATCCTATTAGGCTGATCAAATCTAAGCTTGTTTGATCCCACCTAACCAACTCTTGATTCGGTTTGATCAACCACTAGACCTTATTGAGCTACCCAAATCCGAACCCAATTTTATGAATATATTTTAGATCTAAAAATTCATAATTTTTAGATCTAATTAATATCATAATATTAATTTTTAATTAAGTTTTAGGTTTATGAGCAAAACATGTAATAAAAATCCTAGGATTTCATGATCTAGGATTTTATAGAAAAATAAGTTCTGATTTCTGATTAAGGATGAATGCATAACACCCCTACATGCCATAAGAACATCCCATTGAATGGAAGGAGATGGCCTTTAAACCCTACTTTGTTCTTATGATCGGACGGCCATGGAAAACTCCTTAATCAAAAATATAATTTTTACTAGAAAACTAGTTTGATCATATATCATATATAAAAAGATCTAACTAATATATGTCTTGCATATATCTCATGTATCATCAATATGCATAGTTTCATATCTGAAATATCACATATTAAATCTAAAAAATAAAATTTTAAATTTGATCATATCAAAAATAAAACTATTCTAGATATCTTATAGAACTATTCTATGACTAATCTAAGCATGCATCTTTCATATCTCATATGAATAAATCAAAAATTAAAAATTTTATTTTTTATTTTTAGATCTGATTATAATAATTATAATATCAAAAAAATAAAAATTAAATAGATTTAAAATTATATTTAATTAAAATAAATATATGATTATACTAGACTATACATAGAACTATTCTGTACCTAGTCTAGTCATGCATCTCATAAATATTAGATCTAAATTATTTAATTTTTAATTTTTTAATTTTAGATCTAATCACATGTGATGTGATATCTAAAATCTTTTAATATTAGATCATAAATAAAAATAAAACCAGATCTAAGGTAGATCTGAAGAACTACTAATGTAGCTCTGATACCAGTTGAAGAAAAAACCCTATTTTTCATCGCAGGATTATATAGATCTGATCAGATCTGAGATAAATTTTTCTAAAAATTTTTAAATAATTTGATCAGATCTAAAAGTTTTTAAATATGATCATAGTGATGTAATATTAAAAATTAAAATAAAAATTAAATTTAATTTCATATCTTGTTTGGATAATCTAATTATCCTGCGATGATTATGATGTTTCCTAAGGTTCTAGAAGGGGCCACGCACGTGCCTAACCTCTACCGGTATCCACTCAGGAAGAATTTGGACATCTTCTCCTCACAAATATTTTCTCCAAAGATCAGATCTAAATTAGATCTAGAAGTCCTTCAAAAAATTTTCTAAAGGTAGCATGTCCAACTCACGAATACCATCGCGTAGATGCTAAACTCTTCACAAATTTGATTGGATTTTTTTCTTAGATTTGTGCCTAACCTTTTAGGCTTATAAAAGAGAGGGAGAGAGAGGATAGAGAGGGTGTGGGATGTCTGGAATGACAGCCTTTAGGTATGAAAAATATTTTCTATGTGAAGAGCCTTGGTGCAGGGGTTCTTAAACAAAAGCATAGCACCTAGTTAGAGTCCCTCTTTGACCAAAAATCTCATTTTTTTGACCATTTGGACTCCTAGACTTGATCTCCACGAAAATCTCCAGATCCCATCTAATTTTGATGCTAGAAATCAATCTGGAAGGTGGTGGCATGAGTAGATAAGAAAGAGTCCACTGCACCAAGGACTCTTCAAGAGTTTGATCCAAATCAAACTCTATCATAACTCAGTCTAGACACCTCTAAAAATTACAAAATTTGGTACACCCAATATATAATTCATGCTCTATCATATATAAAAAATTAGATAAAAATAATTTTTAGAAAATTTTCTAGAAGTATCTGATCAAGTGACCCTCAATTCTCTCAAATGGGTCAACTTTTGACCCTAGTCCAATTTGACTATGAATGGATTTAATTTCTATAATTAATCTGATCTGGACTTATTTCAATCAGATGAAAATAAATTCATTCAAAATACAAGAATGAGTTAAATCAAATTTGACTTGATTGTGATGAATCAGAAAGATTTCAGAAGAAAAAAGTCAGGCTCAATCATGTGCTAACATGATTACCTTAAACCTGATTAGATCTAATCCAAATCAATCGAACTGGATTAGCTTAATTGATGACATCCAGATCTAAATCTTTATTTGTATGATCTAGTTAGGTTCAATTCTGTATGATAATGAGATATATCATGATCTCTATCATCGACATTATCGAAATATCTTATGATGGATCAGAATTTTTCTAATTCATACAATTAGAATGATTGATCATCAAAATCATTCTAATTGCTCCCAAAATCCATCAGTAACATCTAGTAGTATATGGTGGCAACCCATTAGAATTGAAAGCGAACCTCTCAGTGCAGTTACCTATGTGATTGGATTCTTCTATCTTGAGCTCCAATAGGATTAGGATTAAGGTGAACTCATCAAACCCAATGTCCATCATATAAATTAATCATTCGATTCGAGTTCAATGTAAAATTCTAATAAAAACTCTTTCTATTATCTTTACTCTGCCATGGCCATGGAATTAAGAACTTAATTCCATGATTATCATAGGGCTACTCCTCATCTACCATGGTAGATAGATTTCCTTATTGGTGCAATCCAATTCCTACAATGAACATGCATTAGCCAACATACACCTCAGGATTTCAAATGGTTAGAAGATCGAGTTATGGTGTAGTCAAACTATAACATCCTCAAGGTGAACTGTTGATGTACTCAGGTCAAAGAACCATACACACCACTGCAGCATCGGATCAGTCATCGATGAGAAGGTAGACTTTCTTATAACTACTTGAGGTGGTCACGCTCAGTGCCCTCGTTCTCTAACAAATTCCTATATTCTCGTTCTGGAGTCTCCACACTATAAACTCAAGACACGTTTGTCCTAAAAAAATGATCGTATACCAACCTTTCAGATCGATCACCATCCTCATGATGATCCTACAGTCGGAAGCATTTTATGAGTTAATTATGAAAATTTATGTCTTAAATTTTTAACTCTTAAAAATATGAATTATCATTATCATTAACTCAAAAGATGTATCACAGACACTTTTAAATACACACCATGATAAAAAAAATAATCTATTTATTAATTTATAATTAAAATTATAAAACTATCCTTAGAAGTGTATTACAAGTGACAGTCAATCTGGCTTCTAGGGCACACATCTAATAGCTTCATGTTGTCTGATTTGACTACTTGATTTGATAGCAGAGCATTTCTACTTTGCTTGCTATTGAGTTGATGGAATTGGCATTTTTGTCTTGCTGATCATTTTGCTGGATTGAACTTTATACCTGCAAAAGAAAAGATTTTTCTACCGTTGGATTGGTAGAGTGTTAGTGGAAAGAGTTTTTTCTTTTTCATTTTTTTTCCATTTTTCTTTTTCTTCTTTTTACTTTTTGATGATTGCTTCATGGTATTTCTTTGCCATGCTTCATGAAGTTGCCTTTGGATACTTTCTTTGAGATATTGTAGCTCATATTGAATTTTTCAGGGATAGTTTTTTGGATTGAGAAGAATATCCTATGTACCTTCTTTGTTGGGATCTATAATTGGTAAACTTGTTGTTGCCCATATCCTTCCATCTGTCCAACACTTCTGATGCTTCAAAGCATTAGCCATTCTATAGACATCAAGATAGTTGTCAATTGTGTATTATTCTTGATTGATGTTTTGCAGAGGGTCCTCCCTAAATCTTGCTTAGATTGACTAGAAGCGATCATCTTCCTATGACAGGTGGATGTCTTAGATTTAAAATGGATAGACAATAGTCGTCATTTTTTTCTTCAATTCCACTGTAAATCCTTACTGTCAATCATCTTTAATGTCTTTTTGCTTGAAGTAAAATGATAGAGATAATGACTTGGAACATACGAGCGGAGCAAGTAGAGTCGACTATTGCTATCCTGATAAGTCTTTTATAAAGGGCTCTTATTTTTGCTTTGTTGCTGCTTTTGTTGATATTGGGTATTGAAAGTTTTAGGCAGGAACACCATTCAATTATAGTGTACCTGGAGAGGGTTTTGAATAGCTCTTTGTCTTCATTGGGCTGGGGTGCCTTGCTAAGGATGATATCTTGGATTTTAGGTGGCAAACTTTTTTGAACTGTCTTTCAGAGATTGAGCCTTATTACAACTATTGGTGATGCTTCTCTTGATGGAGCTAGTTGTATTTTTTGTCAAGTATCCTGGCCAGTCTCTTCTTCTTGAGAGAGTACTGTTAACTAATTTGTAGAGATTGAAAAAGGAGGTTTGGACAGAATTTGCTGATTTTCTTTTGGTGAATTGAAATGCTTGAGGGTAGACTTTTGGAATGATAGCTTTTCTGCAGAGGCTATCTAGGAGTGATTAAGGAAATCAGAGGAAAATTTAAAAACATAAAACTTGAAAATTGCATGCAATTTTGAGAAAATCTATTTTGGAGATGGGTCCTTTTCCAAAATAGATTTTACAAGCTAAAAATTTTGAAACTTTAAAAATAATCGAAGAATTTTCTTTTTTGATTATTGAATTTTGGATAGGTTTTGTGGTTCCTGGTTTATTTCACAACCTAGGAATCTAATTTGAGTTTTGAAAAGATCCATTTTGGTTTCTGAAAGGACTTGGCCATTTCTAGTGATTTCATAAGAAAAGGTTTCAAGATGTTTGAAATGTTGATCAATTATCTTAGAGAATACAAGGATATCATCAATGTAGGTTATGATCTCATTGATGATCCATTGAAATTCCGAGGGAGCATTTTTGAGGTCGAATGGCATAACATTTCAGTCATATTCGCCAAAAGCGTCAGAAAATACAGTTTTGTACCTATCTTTTTCATTTATTTGGATTTACTAGAATCTCAATTTGTGATCAAATTTTAAAAATATTTTGGCTTTTGTGGTTCTGGTTAATAGGTCTCTCCTATTTGGTATTGGGTACCTTATCCACTTCAAGATAGTGTTTAAGGATTTGTAATTGATTACTAACCTAGGGACTTCTCTTTCTATCTTTGCTCTCTTTTGAACATAGAAGGCAGCACAAGACCAAGGGGATCTGCTAGGTCTAATTCGTTTTTTGTTTAGCAAGGATTGAATTTTCTTTTTGTAGTGCTCTAGGACTTGGGTATTCATTTGAATGGGCCATGCCTTAGTGGGTGTTAGTTTCTCATCAAAACTGTTCTCATAGGGAAGGCTCACAATGTGTCATTTCCTAGCCCAGAAGGCATTGGGTAGGATAGAACAATTTTGTTTGATCAAAATTTTCCTGAAGGCTTGGATTCTATTTTTGATTTGTTTTGTCTGAAGCTGATCTTCAATTCTTTTGAAATTGATTTCTTCCTTAAGATATTCTAATTGTTTTTGTTTTCTTTGGATTAGGTTCACAGAACTATTCTTAAGGAGTTGAATGATTTTGTAAATGGGTGGATGGATGAATTGAAAGAATAAGTCTTGACCTAAAAATTTTGCTTTGATTCCTTCTTCATCTGCATAGAAGGGTTTGATCATGTTGAGCAAAGATGTTCCTAGGATCACCATTTGATTTAGATCTTTGACTACTATAAAGGAAGTCTTCATACAGACATTGTTGCTGCAAACTAGGGCATTTGAAAGTTTGTATTCGATTTTGAGATCTAAACCACTGGTTGTGGTCAGTTTTTCTTTGATTTTTTGCAAAATTTTATAGGAATCAATCTTTCTTGAATGCAATTTGAGTATACTCTTGAGTCGATTAAGGCTATAGTGTCTAATCTAAAGTCTTCTATCAGGAGAGTTATCTCTACACTCTATTTTTGAATTATGAGCTGAGAAATGACTTCAACAAAAGTAGGAATCTCGAGATCATCAGTTTCTTTGATTGGTTCTTTCTCTTTGATTTTTTCTAGTTGGGTTTTTATTTATTTATTTATTTTTTGAGCTCATTATTTTTTTGAAGATCTTGGATTGTGACTTCTTTCTTTTTCTTAGGTTCAAATCTTTTGAGGATGTTGCTTAGATTATATATTTGGACTTCTTCATTTTCTTTTGTTAAAGAGTCTTTTAATTTGTTTAGGTATTGTTTTTGAAGTTCAGGGTTTGTTAGTTTATCAATAAAGCCTAACAGAAGATCTTGTTCTTTTGTTATAACACAGATTTCTTCTTCTGATGATTCTGAACTTTAAGTTTCAGAGTCAGAAGAACTTGCATATGAGTTTAGCAAAAGAGTTTTGAGATTTTGTTTGATTGAATCTAGAAGATTTGATTCATCTAGTTCAATATTGTTGATCTTCAATTTCATTTCACAATCTGAACTGAAGGATCCAGGTTTGCTGTATTTGTAATAGATGGGAGGATTTGAGGATTTCTCATTTTTTATGAGAGGTTTTTATTTTGTTTTGGGTGTTTGAGTTTTGTAAGATGTTTTCTTATACTTGGGTTTTGGTTTATAAGTGCTTTGAGGTTTCCAAGGTGGCTTAGGTGGCTTCTTATGACACTATTTGCATATTTTATATTTCTTATGGTGTTTAATTTGTGTTTGACTAGGAAACCCGATTGCTCGCAGAAACCTCCTAGCTCTTTGTTGCATGTTTTTTGTTCTTTTTTAAGTGGATGTTTGAGCCTTAATTCTATGCAAAGGTTTAAAACTTCTTCATTGATTGTGCTTATTAGGTCTCCGTATATTAAATTCTCATATGAGATCCTACAATTATTTTGGTTTCTAAGCTTGGTTCTAATTTTTTCAGAGAAGACTGTTGGTAACCTTGTTGAGAATTTCTCTTCCAGAAGGGCTAGTTACAATTGTATCTCATTAAGACTCTTGTTAGGAAGATGTCTTTATACCTTTTGAAATCTTGAAGTTTTTAGCATTTAAGATTTGTTAGGATTTTAGAGGTTCGATCTTTGAATTTTCAAGGATCTCCTATGAAGTGTTTGGTGATTGCAAAGATGATGGTGAAAACTGCATCCTAAATTTCATTTTCATTCTCATCCCTGATGGGTTGGCCATCAGCATTTCTTTTGACAACTATCATTATTTGGTGATTTTCTTCATCGGTGAGAAGAAAATCCTACAAAACTTTGAGTTGATTGATAAAACCTGAGATAAGGGCTACAACTATGACTTGGCCTTGAGCTCTATTCTTAGTTCTGTAGGCAATTGCTACCATGATCATTTCTTAGAGTATTTTGAGGATTTTGTATTCTGTTTATCTGTCCCTTTTATAGATAGCTTGGGCAGAATATTGGTTTTGTTGAATGGGTCTTTCTTCAAGGCCCATGTCAGCATGGTCGGTCTAGGCCGAGATGGGTTTTGAGGATCAGGTCCATATGGTCTAGAAGGACTGGTCTAGTTAACCTTATGGATTTGGAGATTTTGGTTTGGATCAAGATCTTGATTTAGGTCAAATTCAAAGTTTGGAAATAGATAATCTGGATCAGGCTCTAGGCTTTGGTCTGTGTTAGAGTCTGGCTCAGAAGCTTGGGATATTTGACTAAAAGTATCACTTTCCTGGTCTAGGATAGCTATTGATTTCCTCTCTTTGGAGGTCTTAGGCATATCCAAGGAAGAGTAAGTTAACTCCAGGGCTTGAAGTCTTTTGTTGATTTCTCCTAGAAAGTTTCTATCTTCTAGTCCTTTTTTGTATTTTTTAGGGGTTTTCAGTGCTTGAAGTCTTTTATAGATTTGAGACTTTGATTTGTCCTAGAAATGTTTTTGATGTCTCTTCATCTTTTAGGCCTCCTTTACGGAAGAGGGTTTGGGTTTCATCCTCTTGGGAAGGAGGGACTTTTCTAAGTTTCACCTTTCCCACTAGGCCTTTTGGTTGCATCTATGTTTTTGATGTCTATTTGTTTTGGTCTGGCATGCATCTCATACCATTCAAAGAAACCTATGTGGTCCTTGATTGAATACATGAAATCATACCACTTGGTCCTTAATTCAACTCTTTGATTTTCATCATAATTTTTGAGGAATTCATCTCTTTTGGTTTGATTGTGGTATGAGTTAAAGTCTCTTCTAAGGAGGTCCTTGTCTAAGACAAACTCAACTTGAATTATATTGATTTTTGGATCCATTTGGGAATAAGTTGGGCTTAGGTTAGGGGACTCAACCTATTCACAATAGGATGATTTAGAAATTGATGTTTTTGAATCTACCTCTATTAGGTTTATATCTATAGAGCAGCTCTCTTTGAAAGGAGCAAAGCCTGCAGCAGATGGAATACCTATGGAGGTGAACCTAGAGCTGAAGCTTTTTTCAACCCTAAGTCTATTGAACCTAATTATAACATCACCTTCTAGAGTGGTAGTGATGTCTTCTAGGTGAGTGGTTTCTTGTCTGATGGTAGGAGCCAATCTTTTGAGGATCCAAGCTTTTGGTAGGCTGACTTGGTCCCATATATGAACTTTTGGAATGAACACATTTCCCTTATTTGAGTCGGTTTAGAAGTAATCAGTCTGACCTATGGTCATTTTGGCTAGGGATACTATGTATTCAAGAGTATTTACATTTTTTAAGCAGATCCTAATTAAGATTGTGGCCGAGAAGGATCCTGAGAGCATTTCCAAATTGTGCATTTTGATTTCTAGTTCTAAAAATCTTAAAATATTTTTGTCTTTTATTTTGAGGGTGAGGTCTTGTTGCAGTTGTAGTAGGTTGGGCCATCAAATACACTAGTTTCTACCATTCCTAGTAGAGAATCATGGTGTTTGAGGTATCTACCATCTTTTAAGCACATTAAAATGGCATTATTTAAACCTTTTCTAATTATCGGTATAATAGCAACTTGGACGAGTCCTAAATGCAGGAACTTATATTTGTTTTTGAAGCTATTAATTAGTTCTTGATTCAGTAGAGAAATTAGTTCATGATCTTTTAAGATTGAATGGGTTTTTTCTATTGTTTTGATTCTTGAATCTGGTATCAACTAGTTGGTTTTGTTGATTAACTTGAGAGAGATTTTTGGGATGACAACTTTTGAGGGGTCATAGAGAACTGGGGTTTTTTCAAGGGTTCTCATGCTTGTACCTTCTCCATGGGTAGAAAAAGAAGGAGAGAAATTTTTGGATAGAAAATTCATATCTATTTCTAACCTACTGGTAATAGTCTGAGTCCTAGTGTCACTCTAGATAAGTACTATGCCACTTAGTAACTAGCAATGCCACGCCAGAAAGAATAGCTTGTTCTCCCAAATATGACTAACTATCTTTAGCCCTAAACATGGCTCTCTTGGCCTTCAAAGTGAGACTTACAGGACTTACTACCTTTAGGGAAAGTGCTATTTCTAACCTTGCTGTTATCTAGTACATAACCCAAAATGAACCCACCGCTAAGAACACAGAATACTAGAAGTAGATGCAGAAATAAAACATGAGATGACCTATACAGAAACTACTCTATCTACTCCCTTCCCCCCAATGGAAAGAAGGGCTAGGCTCTGATACCATAGCAAATGGTATCAAAGCCAAGCCCTTCTTTCTGTCGGGGTAAAGGGAGTAGATAGTGTAGTTTCTACATAGGTCATCTCATGTTTTATTTCTGCACCTACTTCTAACATTCTGAGTTGGTCATCTCATGTTTTATTTCTACATCTACTTCTAGCATTCTGAGTTCTTGGTAGTGGGTTCATTTTGGGTTATGAACTAGATAGCAGCAAGGTTAGAAATAGCACTTTCCTCAGAGGCTATAAGTCCTATAAGTCCCGCTTTGAGAATAGGAGAGTCGTGTTTAGGGCAAAGGACAGTTAGTCATATTTGGAAGAATTAGCTATTCTTTTCAGTATGGCATTGCTAGTTACCAAGTGGTATAGTACTTATCCAGAGTGACACTAGGTCTTAGACTACTACCAATAGGTTAGAAATAGATATGAGTTTCCACTCAGAGTACTACCAGTAGAATAGAAATAGATATAAGTTTCCTATCCAAAAACTATTCTTCTTGTTCCTCTTCCCGTGGAAAAGGGTACAAGCATAAGTAGCATGGAAAACTTAGAAAAAACAAATCCTTTTGACTCCTCTAAAATCCCCTTCAAAACAAAATACAAAACTCAAATGACCCTTCAAGAATTAGAAGATAGCCCAAACAACTATGATGTAATAACCAACATAGACATCAAATATGATCAAGTAGGAAAATTAAAAATAGAAATCAAAAGGGTAGCTCATGACGTGGATCCTCTAAGACCTGACATTGAAATACCCAAATTCCAAATTGACAAAGACCAATTAAGGAAAGACTTTCATGGAGATGAAAATACAATGAGAAGACTTTCGTTCCTCAAAACTTATGATAAAGAAAAACAAAGCTTTATTAGGAAACTTTGGTATAAACAAAAGATCTTCGAGGAAAGGAACATCTCTTTCTTCATATGGTATGACAACCATTATACTAAAGGTCTTGAAAACTTGACACCCAACCTTCAAGCGATAGGAGCCAAAATAGCCTCAACAACCTAAAAAGTGCCTGAGATTTAATCTCAGGATGCCCCCTTGAAAACAATCCAAATAGGAGGAGAGGTACAGTTTACCCCTCTAAGGAAATCGGATCAAAATCTCCACAATTCTCATTGACCTAGATGCCTAGATCAAGTCAAGGATTCCAATCAAATGTCCCAAACCTCTAAGCAGGATTCAAGCCAAAACCAAGAGCTAGAACCTGATCCAGGCTACTTATTTCCAAACATAGAGCTTGACTTAGATCAAAATCTTCAAATCAACAAAGGTTACACAAATTCCGCTGGAAACCTAGGAACCAATGACGTCCTAATGAGAAAGTTACCCGAAATAAAGCAAATGGAACCACCATAAGAAAATGAGCCATCCACATATCCCCACAAGCCTATCCCTACAACAAACAAAGACACAAGTCATTCTGAGACAAATGTCACCACACCAGGAGGTGATATCTCAATCAAAACCAGCAAATTGAAAATTGAAAGAAGCTTTAACTCTACCTCTGTAATCTCTTCAACCTCTGCCAAAGAAAGTTGCTCGATTGGAATAAACCCTACAAAGGCAGATTCAAAACAATCAATTCCTAAAACAACCTATCATAAGCAAGTTGAGTCCCCTAACTTGAACCCAACCTATTCCTAAATAAACCCTAAGCCCAAATCCTCTACAACTACACTAATGCTCAAAGCCTATGAGATACAAGACCTTCTAGGAAAAATCAATAAAAAACTTTAATTAATCTTTTCTATTCTAAATACCCCTGAGCACTCTGAAAAAAAAATCAATAGCTATCCTAGAACAGGGGAGTGACACCCTCAATATCAATGAAATAAGCAAGTCAATCCAAGAGAAACCTATAGAAGAACTCATTTCAGAACTGGAAAATCAAAATCTCCAAATCCATAAGGTTAATTGGATTGGACCTTCTAGAACATATGGACCTAACCCTCAAAACCTACATTGACCTAGACTGACCATGCCTGACATGGGCCTTGATGAAAGATCCATGCAACAAAACTAATATTTTGCCTAAGCCATCTACAAATGGAACATAGATGAATAGACAAAATACAAAATCCTAAAAATACTTCAAGAAATGACCATGGTAGCAACTGCCTATAGGACTAAGGGTAGAGCCCAAGACCAAGCTATAGCTGTAGCCCTTATCTTAGATTTCATCGGTCAACTCAAAGGTTGATGGAATTTTCTTCTCACTGACAAAGAAAATCATCAAATCATGACTGCTGTCAAAAGAAATTCTGACTACCAATCAATCAGGGATGAAAATGGAAATAAAATCCAGGATGCAGTTTCCATCCTCATCTTTGCAATCATCAAACACTTCATAGGAGATCTTTCAAAATTTAGAGACCGAACCTCTGAAATTTTAATAAATTTCAAATGCAAAAAACTCCAAGATTTCGAATGGTATAAAGACGTCTTCTTAATAAAAGTCTTAACCAGAGATGATTGTAACCAGTCCTTCTGAAAAGAAAAATTCCTAGTAAGATTATCAACAGTCTTCTCTGAAAAAATTAGAACTAAACTTAGAAATCAAAATAATAGTAGGATCCCATATGAGAACTTAACATATGAAGACCTAATAAGCACAATTAATAAAGAAGGTTTAATCCTTTGCATAGAATTAAGGCTCAAACATCAACTTAAAAAAGAATAAATAACAAGAAAATAAGAGCTAGGAGGTTTCTGCGAGCAATTTGGGCTTCCTCCTATTCAAACACAAATTAAACACCACAAGAAACATAAAATATGCAAACAATATCAAAAGAAGCCCCCTAAGCTACCTTGGAAACCTCAAAGCACTTATAAATCAAAACCCAAGTATAAGAAAATATCTTACAAAACTCAAATACCCAAGATAAAACAAAAACCTCTCATCAAAAAAGAAAAACCCTCAAATCCGTCCATCTGTTATAGATGCGGCAAACCTGGACACTTTAGTTCAGATTGCAAAATGAAATTCAAGATCAATAATATTGAAGTAGATGAATCAAATCTTTTAGATTCAATCAAACAAAATCTCAAAACTCTTTTGTTAAACTCAGATGCAAGTTCTTCTGACACTGAGGACCAAACTTCAGAATTATTAGAAGGAGAAATCTATGTTGTAATAAGAGAACAAGATCTTCTGTTATATTTTATTGACAAACTAACAGACCCAGAACTTCAAAAATAATATCTAAACAAATTAAAAAAACTCTTTAACAAAAGAAAATGAAGAAGTCCAAATTTATAATCTAAGCAACATCCTCAAAAGATTTGAACTTAAGTAAAAGAAAAAAGTCACAATCCAAGATCTTCAAAAGGAAATAAATAAGCTCAAAAGGAAAATAAATCTAATGAAAACCCAATTGAAAAATATCAAAAGGAAGGAACCAACCAAAGAAACTAATGACCTTGAGATTCCTACCTTTGTCGAAGTCATCTCTCAACTCACAATTCAAAAATGGAGTGTAGAGATAACCCTCCAGATAGAAGACTTCAGGTTAGATACTGTACTCTTAGTTGACTCAGAAGCAGACTCAAATTGCGTTCAAGAGAGATTGATTCCTATAAATTTTTTTGAAAAAATCAAAGAAAAACTGACCACAGCCGGTGGTTCAGATCTCAAAATTAAATACAAGCTTTCAAATGCCCTAGTTTGCAATAATAATGTCTGTATGAAGATCTCCTTCATACTAGTCAAAGATCTAAACCAAATGGTGATCTTAAGAACACCTTTTCTCAACATGATCAAACCCTTCTAGTAGACGAAGAAGGAATCAAAACAAAATTTTTAGGTCAAGACCTATTCTTCTAATTCGTCCATCCATCCTTTTACAAAACCCTTCAACTCCTTAAGAATAGTTCTGTGAACCTGATCTAAAGAAAATAAAAATAATTAGAATATCTTAAGGAAGAAATTAATTTTAAAAGAATTGAAGATCAGATTTATTGGTGTGAAATTTGGTTGTCGTCGAAATTAAGACTGGAGTTGGAGAAGCTGAGGTCACCGTCAGTGACCTACAAAATAAGTTTAGTCTAGAGTCGAGGGTGGTGGCTCCAGTAAGACCCTCCAACGATCATGTCAGCTCTTTTGGCCAATAGAAATGCAGTGCTTAGAGAGATTTTAGCAAAGTTTTTAGAAGAAAACTTAGAGCTTAAAGAAGAAAATGTATCTAAAGGATCTCTTATTTAGGCAGAGCTGGTAACAAACTGATAGTGACAGTCGTAACTATCTAGTAGTGGACCGCTCGAGATCACGTGAAGTTCATTATAGAGGATAGTGTCTGTTGTCGCGACATGCTAGCCTGTTGGGATCTGACAATTAAGGTTTGAATGGGGTAGCAGAGGCATGCATTGAGGTCCTTTCGGGCTGTTGGAAGGGGTCTAGGCTGAATCTCGCTGGGAGCATCTAAGAGAAGCTCGATCGAGCGAAGTCCTTCAGGAAATTAGGGGGAGAAGCCCGGCTTGAAGGAGGAGAAACTCGAAGAGTTCGACTATTATTGTCCGATCGAAGGAGAAGTCTGGTAGGAGTTCGATTGCTGAAGGAGTTTAGTTGAAAGAGAAGTCTGGTAGGAGTTTGATTGATGAAGTAGTCTGACCGAAGAAAAAGTCCGACAGAAGTTCAACTGCTAAAGAAGTTCGAATGAAGGAAAAGTGTGGTAGGAGTTTGACTGATGGAGTTCGACTGAAGGAGAAGTTCGGTAGGAGTTCGACTGATGAAGTAGTCTGACTGAAGGAGAAGTCTGACAGGAGTTCGACTGCTGAAGAAGTTTAGCTAAAGAAGAAGTTCGACAGGAGTTTGACTGACTGACTGAAGGAGAAGTTCGGTAGGAGTTCGACTGCTGAAGGAGTTCGACTGAAGAAGAAGTCCGACAGGTCATACGAATTTGTTAGAAGCTCGTCCCTGGCTGCTGATATCGAGTGGTCTAATTCAAAGATCAGGCATTCCAATCTAACTTTGATAGGAGCAGGTTTATTCCCAACAATAGTTTCCCTACTTTTGAATTCAAAATTTGAAAGATGGAAGTATGGATGCGGTTGCCGAAGTTCATTTCTTTTCCCATGTCTGTTCGGAAGAGATACTTTAGCATCGACCGCTTCGGCTCTTGGACTCATTAAATTCAAAATGACTTCGAGAATATGGCTCTTCAAATTTTGCACCGCAACACTATCCTAGGTATGGCGTAATTAGAGACCTGATCGTTGCCACTCGCTTGCCAGGATGAGTGGGACATGTGATGCACACAGATCGACCAAAGGCGATTCACAATCATAACTGCTTTGGACCTCTCCTCAGCTATTTAAGCCCTTCTTCCTCCTTTGAAATCCATTTTGTCCGAGTCTCCTTCTCCTTCCAGCTCCTGCTCTTCTTCCATCCGAGAGTTTCAATTCCTTCCTTCATCCTCCCTAGTTCTAGGTGTTCCTCCATCTGATTCTCGTCACACCCATCGTCTCTTTGTCATTCTCAATCAACTTAGGTTAGCCTCTCAACATCTATTTTTAATTACTCTTGCCTCTTTTTCTTCTTGTTCTTTTGATTTTTTCATACAAGTTTTTGCACTTCATTTTTTCCTGCTTTTTGGAAGTTTTTCGGAGGGTTTACTTCGATCTAAATGTCTTCTAAAACTTCCCAATCCATCAATTCTTAGAGCTCATCCGGACCGACCTTCCTAGACCCTATCCACCTGACCAAGGTTAAGCCTAGGAACATGTCCCATCAACCTTTTGCTCTGGACACCATTCCTTCTATCCTTACTTTGAATGACCTCTTCCTAATTTGGATACAGTATGGCATCCCACTGAAGTACGACCTTGAGATCCCTGGATTAGATGACCGCGCTAGTTCACCTCCAGACGGTCGATTTTGCTTGTATCTGAAAGCCTTGCATGCCGGGCTTCAACTTCCACCTCCTCCCTTTGTAGTGGTCCTATTTCACTTTTTAAACATTTCTTTTGCCTCCGTCATACTGAACTCCTTTCAGTTCGTAATTGGCTTTCTTTTCCTCTATCGCCTGGCCGAAGTTTGATTGATCGTCTCACTCTTCCAAAATCTTTTTATTTTTAAGTATCATCCTTCCACAAAGGACTGGTCGTACTTTTTTCTCTAATTTGATAAGAAGGGGTTATTGAAAGGTGCTCCTTCTTCCATTTATAACTAGAAGAAAAAGTACTTCTTTATCCGATGCTCGATCTTGATACTTGGTCTTCCTCCTTGGGGCTTCCTTCAGGAATTAGTCCATCGAGCTCTTAGTCTGGATGGAGCCGACCTTGAGTCTTCTAACAAACTCAAGACATACCATGCTCCTCTCCTTTTCGACCTTCTAAAGGAGTAGACCTTGTTCAACCTTGACTTGAGCCCTCCTGATCCTGCCGGTATTAAGTGCATTTGTATATATATGTATATATATGAATTCTCATGAGATTTCATATGTACCTTGCCTGACTATAATTTTTTTTTTGTTATAGAGATGGACACCAATGCCGCAGAGAGGCTCGCTAAGGGCCTTTATGCCCAAAAGAAAAGAAAGAAGAAGGCCCCAGGCAAGAGCTCAAAATGAGCAAAGGTCAGCGCATCCGATCCTGTGGCTTCTACCACCATTGATGCCGCTCTCGAGGTCCGCCAGGGAGATGAGGTCATCCCGACCGACCATGCCATCATCGCTGAGGGGGAATCTCCTCCCCCCAAGCTTGTGAATCTCCCCTCCAAGGATCACGTGCCCGATCCCCCCACCGACAAAGAGAAGGAGAGGAGGAAAGGAAAAGCGGCCATCATGAAGAAGGCTCGCAAGGTGCGCCCGGATGAGCCCAACCAGGGCAGCAGTGAAGACCAAGGGGCGGATCCATTTGGTAAACCAGACATCATTCGAGATTTAATTGACAGGTTCGCCATCCCAGAGGAGGTGGACCGCCTGGCCGACCTTGATCAGAGGCAGTTCATCTAGAAGTCTCTCGGGACTGTCCTTAGGGTAATCATCTTGCCATACTTCATTTTCATTTTCTCATCCTTTCTTCCTTCACCTTACAATGATCTATTTATGGCAATCGGGCCATCACATGCTTGCCCACCTTAAGAGGGCAAATTGCTTGGAGGTGGAGGTGCTGAAGATTCGAAAAGACCTTCAGGCCGAGATCAATCGCCTTCAGATGATGACTGCCAAGGTTAAGCACCTCACAGGAGAGAAGACGATGGAAAGTGAGAGCCTACGTGGCGCACTTTGAAGGGAGGAGTTCATCTCGATCGAACTCAAGGCAGCATTGGCTTTGGAGGAAAAGGAGAAGAAAGAAGCCAAGCTTAAGGTTACCTAGCTGGTGGCCCAATTGGCGAAGTACATTTCAAAGAAGGTGGCCCGAGCTGTGGAGGAGTTCAAGGTCTCCCCCGAAATGAAGAACTTGAATATCGTCTTCAGCTAGGAGGCATTCATCAAGGGCTTCGAGCTCTGCAAAGGTAGGGTGGTCCGGAGGTTCTTCGAACTTGACCTCGACTTCCTGAAAGAGGAGGAGGAGGTCGGTAATGAAGCGGGACCATCTAGCATCGGGGCCAATCTTTCTTCTGCAGAGCCTGCTGTGGAGGTGCTCAAGCCTGCTTTGGAGGCACTCGAGTCTATCGAGAGCACCCTAACTTCTTTTGCCACAACACCCCCTGAGGTTGTGGACCTCGAATAGTTGTATCTTTTCCTTTTTCTCTATTGATTTGCTATATACCTGAAAGTTTCTTGTTAAATGAAAATGAGTTTACTTTTGTTTATACCTTTCTTCATATTGATATTGTGTCATATGTTATCCAGTATCCTCCTACTGACCAGGGTCATAACCCGCCGTCCCCAATCAATGCCAATTTCTTACCTCAGGGAGTCCCACTGAAGCCTTTGATAAAAAGCTTGAAGAAGAAAATCCATCATCTGAAGAAGAAGTTGAAAAGAATGGAGGAGGGTCTTCAGGCTTCTCGGAAGAATGCCTTAGAGGCAACCAAAGAAGTCACTCGCCTCCGAAACTTACATATGAAGGACTCCACAATCTTTGACATTCGGAAGGGCATTTTCAAGAGAAAGCTTGTCGAACTCAAGAAAAATGCCAGCTGCAAGTCTTGGGTGTTGACGGTGAAGATCAACTCCCTCGAAATCAAGCTTAAAGCAGCGAAGGAGAAGATCCAATTGCTGGAAGAGAGTTCACCATGGTCCTCTGATAAAGCATGATACAAGTGGGATTGATCGAAGAAATTCTCCATGCTTCAAAAATGGTTGCACAATGCTGAAATCATCTACGATATCTATTGATTAGGTTGGAGTGAGAGAATATCTAAACTCGAGCAAAAGCTTCGTACTACCAATTGCGAAATAGCTCGACTCAAAAAATAGCTGAATGACAGCTACCAAGGTGGCACAAGCAAGGAGTCGAAGGAGATTACCTTTTTGAGGGGGATTGTTGGTGAGCTTTCAAAGTCAATCGGAGCAAAGAAGGCCGAGGTGCAATGATTGAAGCTCCAGTTGACCTGTGAGCAGCAAGCCATTAAGGATGCAGAGGCCAAATCCGAAGTCTTGAGGAAGCAGTGAAGAGAGCTTAAAGGCAAGTTTCAACATGTCAATAGGATGTACATAGATGGTTTACTAAAAATGAAGGAGCTTGAGGAAGAGATCTTAAGATTGAAGTAGGCCTTAGTGATGGCTAGGGCCAATAATCCAAAATCTGAGGAGTCTGGTCCATCTAAAGGCTTTGGCCCTTCTTCTTTTTCTTTCTTTTTATATAATCGATCTTGTCGACCTTTATTTTGCTTGTAATAAACTTATATTTATAATAAGATGGTACCTTTTTTCGTGATTATTCGCCTTACATGAACTCAATGCTTGCATGTGTCTTCATTTTCTCCTCTTTGTCTTTCTTCTGTGTTGTCTTTCGATGAAGTGGTTGTTGTGGATACCTATCCAAAATTTTTTTCACAGACCTGAGCATGATTTCCCTTCTTGCATGTCATATGGTTGGATAGTCATAGAAGAAATGCATGTGAGGATTGGTGATAGGGTTTCTCCCTTCCCTTAGCTTTAGGTTGGGGGTCTGTTGGGGACCACTGGATGGGCTACCTTTTTTTTTCTCGACTTAGGTTAGCAAGATTCTCAGATTTACTTACGCTAGGATGAGGTTCTCTCCTTATTCCTAACGTGGCTGTAGGAGCACGTTAGGACCATTGTCAGGACCTCTCCCCTCACCTCATCTTAGGTCAACGAGGTCTTCTACTTTACTTATGTCAGGATGAGGTTTTCTTTCTATTTCTGACATGGCTGTAGGGGCACATTAGGACTATTGTCAAGGCATCTCTCCTCATCTCGTCTTAAGTTAGCGAGGCCTTCGACTTTGCTCATGTCAGGACGAGGCTCTCCTTCTATTCCTGACACGGCTGTTGGGGCACATTAGAGTCGTTGTCAATTCCTCTTCTCTCATCTCATCTTAAGTTAACGAGGTCTTCGACTTTTGCTCATATTAGGATGAGATCCTTCTATTCCCAATATGGCTGTAGGGGCACATTAGGACCGTTGTTAGAGCCTCTTTCCTCATCTCATCTTAAGTTAACGAGATTTTTGACTTTACTCATGTTGGGATGAGGTCCTCCTCCTATTCCTAACATGGTTGTAGGAGCATATTAGGGCCGTTGTCAGGACCTCTCTCCTCATCTCGTCTTAAGTTAATGAGGCCTTCAACTTTGCTCATGTTAGGATGAGGGTCTTCCTCCTGTTCCTAACATGGCTGTAGGGGCACATTAGGACTATTATCAGGGCCTCTCCTCTCATCTCGTCTTAAGTAAATGAGGCCTTCGACTTTACTCATGTTAGGATGAGGTCCTCCTACTGTTCCTAATATGATCGTAGGGGCACATTAGGGCTGTTATCAGGATCTCGTCCCTCATCTTGTCTTAAGTAAATGAGACCTTCGACTTTGTTCATACTAGGATAAGGCCCTCCTACTGTTCCTAACACGACCGTCTTCATCGCATGATTAAATTTAGGAAGTTATTTTCTACCATTATAGATTTGTAACAAGGATCAGGGTGTTGAAGTAGAGAAATTTTATTGCGACCAAGTCATCGATAATATATCTGTAGGTTTTTTGAGTTCCACGATCAGGGTAGATCGACTCCTCTGAGCTCCTTCAAGTAATATATCATAGATCGGATAACTTTCTTGACCTCATAGGGTTCTTCCTAATTTGCGGCGAGCTTTTCCTGATTTTGAGGCTGAGAAACGACTACTCGTCGAAGTACTAAGTCCCCCACTCTGAATACTTTGCCTTTGACTTTAGAGTTGTAGTAGCGAGCTACATTTTAATTGCTTATGGACTGCCATCCGAATTTGAGCTTTTTTCTATTTTTTATCTAATAAATCGAGGTTAGTTCTAAGGTCCTATGAATTTCGTTGCTCATTGAATGCCATGACCCATGTTGATGGGAGCTTGAGTTCTATTGGGATGATTGCTTCTGTTCCAAAGGCTAAGGCGAAGAGAGTCTCTCTAGTTGGCAGTCTTTGGATAGTTTAGTATGCCCAAAGCACATGATAGAGTTCATCTACCTAGGTTCCCTTTGCTCTTTCAAGTCTTGTTTTGATACCTTGGAGCAGGGTTCTGTTGGTTACTTTGGCTTCATCGTTTTCCTATGGATGGGCTACTGATGTAAAATAGTAGAAGATATTTAAGTCTTCATAAAACTCGGCAAACTTTGTTCCAGCAAACTATCGTCCATTATCTATTATGAGAGTTCGAGGCAAGCTAAATCTGCAAACAATCGACTTTCAGAAGAAGTCCTACCCTTTTGCTTTAGTGATTTTCACTGAAAGCTCGGCCTCAACCCATTTTGTAAAATAGTCGATTGCTACCAGGAGAAACTTCCACTATCCAAATGCCATGGGAAACAGTCTGAGTATATCCATGCCCCATTGTGCAAATGACCATGGGATGCTCAGAAGTGTAAGCTCAGAGGTCGATTTTCTTTGGATATTTGCATTTCTTTGATAGTGATCATATTTTTTGATATATTCTATAGAATCAAGGTACAACATTGACTAATAGTAATCATATCAAAGTAGTTTGTGCGATAAGGATCTGAACCCTATATGACTTCTGTAGATTCTTTCATGCACTTTCCATAATGCAAAGTTAGCTTCTGAAGGTCAGAGATATTTTAAGAGCAGTAAAGAATATAACCTTTTATACAGCTTGCCTTCATACAAAATATATCGAAAGGCTCAATTTTTGAGTTTTCGAGCTTCTTTTGGATCACAAGGAAGAACTCCATCTTTAAAATAAGCAACCAGTGGGTCAATCCAACTTGGCTAGTGGTCAACCTGCATTATAGACTGTCGCTCTTCTGAGCTTGGGTGTTTTAGGATTTTGAAGAAGACTTCCTTAGGCAGTTCAGTTAGGACCAACGTTGCCAACTTGGAGAGAAGGTCAGCCTTAGTATTTTTTGCTCTTGGGATCTACTTAATGTCAAAATGGTTGAATGCTGGGATTAATTTTTTTACTTGCTCGAGATGGTTTATCATGCTTTCTTCTCGAGCTTCATAATTGTCACCAGCTTGTTTGACCACCAATTGAAAATCACTATAGACCTAAAGCCAATTCACTTTCAACTCTTTAACTATGTTTAACCCTACGATCAGAGCTTCATATTCGGCCTCATTATTAATCACAAGGAACTCAAAGCATACTGCATATTCAGTAATGACTCCCTCTAGATTAACCAAGATCAGTCCTATGCCTGCACTAGAAGCATTAGACGAGCCATCAACATATAAGGCCCAAAAACTTTCAGAAAGATCGGCTCTTTCTTTAGAGGAGCTCGACTGCAACTGTGGAATGCTGGTTTCATTCCATTCAAGCTCGACTTCATCCAAAATGGCACATTCCACTATAAAATCTGCCAGTATTTAGGCTTTGATTGATGGCCAAGGTTGGAAGTTGATATCAAATTATGTAAGTTTAATTGCCCATTTCGCTACTCTTCTAGACGTGTCTATTCGATGAAAAACTGCTTTGATTGGTTGGTCGATGAGGAGTATTATGGTATGCCCCTGAAAGTAGAGTTGAAGTCTGCTGGCTGCAATCAAAAGAGCGTAAGTTAATTTTTTCAATTTAGTATACTTGATCTCTGCATCTCTCAGGACTCGACTCATGTAATAGATCAACCATTGCACTTTTGCCTCTTTCTTGACCAAGACCGCTGCTAGGACTGTAGGAGAGACCGCTAGATAAAAGAATAATTCTTCTCTAGGCTCAGACTTTGCCAATAGTAGGGGCAAATCGAGGTATTTCTTGAGTTCTTCAAAGGCCTGTTGGCACTCGATCGTCCAGCAGAAGTTCTTTGGTTGCTTGAGGATCTAAAAGAAGGGCATACATCGCTCGACCGACTTCGAGACAAAGCAATTTAAGGATGCGATCTTTTTGATTAGGTGCTGAATTTCTTTTATTGATTTTGGGGTGGTCATCTCCTGGATGGCTCGGATCTTCTCTGGATTAGCCTCGATCCCCCACCTTGAGACCATGAACCCCAAGAATTTTTCTGAGGTTACTCCAAAGGCGCATTTAGTTGGGTTTAGCTTTATCTTATATTTTCAAAGGGTGTTGAAGATCTCTTCAAGATCGACGATATGATTAGATGAGGTCCGACTCTTGACAAGCATATCATCCACGTAGACTTTCATGTTGCAGCCGATTTACTCTTTGAAGATCTTATTGACTAGGCATTGGTAGGTTGCGCCTGTATTTTTAAGTTTGAAGGGCATGATCCTGTAACAATAAAGACCATGGTTAGTAATAAAAGTAGTTTTCTCCTCATCCTCTAGTGCCATCCAGATTTGATTGTAGTTAGAAAAGGCATCCATAAAGGTGAGGAGCTCATGGCCTGAGGTTGCATCCACTAGTTGATCAATTCTAGGCAGGGGGTAGCTATCCTTTAGGTAGGCCTTATTCAGCTTCTTGAAGTCAATATACATTCTCCATTTACCGTTGGCCTTTTTGATCAGGACCACATTAGAAACCCAACATGGGTAGTGAACTTCTTGGATAAATCTAGCTTTGAGAAGTTTATCCACTTCTTTCGCTATCGCCTTCTGCCTTTTTGGTGCATGACCCAAAATTTTTTCTTTAACCGGCCTGCATTTGGGATCAACAGCTAGCTAGTGTTCCATGACCTCGGCGTCAATCCCTGGCATATCTGTTGGGATCCAAACGAAGATCTTGGCATTCTTTCATAGAAAGGCGATGAGCTGCTCTCGAAATTCATCCCCTAGGTTGGAGCCGATCTGCACCGTGTGTCCTACATTTTTGTCATTCAGAGGGATAGCTACAAGATCTTCCATGGGTTCACCCTGCTCTTTAGTAAGGTCGTCATGGACATCCAGATCATCAATCGGGCAAGGGTCGGGTTGGCTATTATTTTGCAAAGCGATGGAGTAGCAGTGCCTTGCCAAAATCTGATCTCCTCTAACCTTCCTAATTCTGCAGCTTATTGGAAACTTCATTTTTAGGTAGTAGGTCGACACCACAGCCTAGAGTGCATTTAGGCCAGGTCGGTCGAGAATTGCATTGTAGACTGATGGAGCCTTCACAACCAGAAAGTCGATCTATGCTTTAGCTTACTTTGGATATTGCCCTGGAGCTACAGTCAGTGTTATTATTCCTTCAACTAGCACAGCATCACCAGTAAAGCCCACTAATGGAGAGTTTGTAGGTCCCAGATAGTCATTAGGTATCGATATTTTAGAGAAAGCATCATAAAATAAAATATCAGAGCTTCCATTATCTATCAGAATGCGGCGTACATAATAATTAGCAATGTTTAAAAAAATTACAATCGCGTTGTTGTATGAAAATTGAACTCCTCGGGCATCCTCATCGATGAAAGCTATGGGCTCCTTAGTTCTCCATCTTTTCATGGGCTCTGTCGATCCGCAATCCTCCCCTCGTTGAAGTCCTCCAGAGATGGTATTGATGATGCTGAGCGGGGGTCCATCTCCTTGTTGCTCCTTCCTCCTTGGCAGCTCAGGTTGCGGCAGCACCCTTGATCGATCTTCCCATCCTTCAAACTGACGTCGTAGGAATCGGCCAAGCCTGCCTCGCTTGATGAGCTCTTCGATCTCATCTTGGAGCTGAATGCATTTCTTAGTATCGTGATCATGATCATGATGGTAGAGGTAGTATTTGTTGGGATTGTACTTACCAGGATGAATGCGCATCCTCTCCGACCTCGACAACTGCTCATTTTTGGAGCATTGAGGGGAGCATAGTTATGGAACCTTCTGAGGGGGGAGCCCCACTGTGCCCTTCTATTCGAGCTTCTTTGCCTTCGAGTTCGAGGAGGAGTTCGGGTTCGCTTGCACTCGAAAAAAGTTTGGAAGTGTGGTCAAGCTTCACTCAACGTTTCATCAGTAACGGGCATACTTGATTCACCCACTTGCTGCTCTCCGGTGGTTTCATTATTCTTAGCCTTGAAGGCCTCTTCTACTCGGACATAACCTTTAGCCCGAGTAGCATATCAGTAAAATTCTTGGAATACTTCTTCTTCAGAAAGAATAGCAAATCATTCTTCTGAAGGCTGTCCTTCAGTGCGGTCATTGCAATAAATTGATCTAAGTTTTAGACCTCTAGTGCAGCGACATTGAAATGGATGACATAAGCCCATATGGATTCTTCCTCTTGCTTGATGTTGATGAGGGAGTCCGAGTCTCATCGAGGACGTCGGCTGCTAACAAAATGAGCCACAAACTAGTGGCTCATCTGATCGAAGTAAAAAAAGTATTCGACTTGAGGGTCGAGTACCAATTCCTCACTGCTTCCTTCAGAATTGATGGAAAAGTCCAGCACAGGATGGCGTCTGGCATGCCATGGAGTAGCATCATGGATCGGAAGCCCTCCAAGTGGTCAATCGGATTAGTAGTCCCATCGTAGCTCTTGAATTAGGAAAGTTTGAAGTTCGGTGGGATCGATTTCTGCATAATTTGATGAGAGAAAGGAGGATCGGTGCAGATATCATTACTATACGAGGAGGGAGCATGGTAGAGTTTCTCGATCTATAGGTTTATTTCTTGTAGTTTTTGATCTAGGAGATCCTCACAGTCGTGGATCTCCAAAGTCTTCTGACTGAATGGAGGCAAAGTCTCCTGAGGGGTTGAATCATGATCGGAGCAGGGGCTCTCTACCCTCTGCTTCTCTTTTTCGAAAGTTACCAACCGATTCATCCAAATTGATCAATCCTAGACTAGATCTTGAAATTCTAGGGAAGCCTGCTCTGATCGGATTGGCATCGAAGGTTGCTACTACTTCATGGCCTGTATAGATTCAGTGAGGCCCCTAACCTACTAGACCAATAGGTTAAATTGCTCTGCATCCATCATTACTGTCAGTGGAACTTGAGATGCTGAGGATGAGACAGGGGCGGATAGATCTGGATGAGATCTGACCATGGAGGCAGTTGACCACCGAGTTGAGGCCTTCTTGGGAGGCATCCTTGTGAGATCAGCTAGGAAAGAAGAACTTTGAGGGAGAAAAAGAGAGATCCCTATTGAGCACTCCTTTAAGAATAAAGAAACCTCAAGAGAAAGAGAGCCCTTCCTTTAGCATCAATCTTATTGGTGCAAAATCTAGTTATTGTCGGAATCGAGGCTGGAGTTAGAGAAGGTGAGGTCGCCGATGGTGACCTGCAAAACAAGTCTAATCTGAAGTTGAGGTGATGGCTTCGACAAGATCCTTCGACGATCAAGTCAGCTCTTTTGGCCAACAGAAATGGAGTGCTCAGAGACATTTTAGCAAAGTTTTTAGAAGAAAACTCAGAGCTTAGAGAAGAAAGCGTATATGAAGGATCATCTCTTATATAGGTGGAGCTAGTAATAAATTGATAGTGACAATCATAACCGCCTGATAGTGGATTGCTCGAAGCCACGTGAAGTTCATTATAGAGGGTAGTATCTGTTCTTGCGACGTGCTAGCCTGTTGGGACCTGACAGCTGAGGTTCGGATAGGATAGCAGAGGCATGCATCGAGGTCCTTTCGGGCTACTAGAAGGGATCTGGGCTGAATCTCGTTGGGAGCATCTAAGAGAAGCTCAATTGAGCAAAGTCCTTCAGGCAATTGGGGGGAGAAGCCTGGCTTGAAGGAAGAGAAACCCAGAAGGAGTTTGACTGCTGAAGTAGTCTGATTGAAGGAGAAATCTAGCAGGAGTTCGACTGTTGAAGAAGTTTGGCTGAAGGAGAAGTCTGATAGGAGTTTGATTGATGAAGTAATCCAGCTGAAGGAGAAGTCCAGCAGGAGTTCAACTGATGAAGTAGTTCGGCTGAAGGAGAAGTCTAGCAGGAGTTTGCTTGATGAAGTAGTTCGATCGAAGGAGAAGTCCAATAGAAGTTCGACTGATGAAGAAGTTTGGCTGAATGAGAAGTCTGGCAGGAGTTTGACTATTAAAGAAGAAGTCCGGCAGGAGTTCGACTACTGAAGGAGTTCGGCTGAAGGAGAATTTTGGCAGGAGTTCGACTGCTTAAGGAGTTCGGCTGAAGGAGAAGTCCAGTAGGTCATATGAATTCGATGGAAGCTCGTCCCTAGTTGCTGATATTGAGCAAGCTAATTCAAAGACCAGGCATTCCGATCGAACTTTGGCAGGAGCAGGTTTATCCCCAACAAGCTTCAAACAAAACAAATCAAAAATAGAATTCAAACCTTCAGGAAAATCTTGATCAAGCAAAATTGTTCTGACCTACCTAATGCCTTCTATGCTAGGAAGAGATACATAGTGAACCTCTCTTATGAAAGCAATTTCAAAGAGAAACTGATATCCACTAAGGCAAAGCCCATTCAAATGAATATCCAAGTCTTAGAACATTGCAAGAAAAAAATCCAATTCCTATTGGACAAAAAACTTATTAGACCTAGCAGATCCCCTTGATCTTGTGCTGCCTTCTATGTTCAGAAGAGAGCAAAGATAGAAAGAAGAGTCCCTAGTCTAGTAATTAATTACAAATCCTTAAATACTACTTTGAAGTGGATAAGGTATCCAATATCGAACCAAAAAGACCTATTAACTAGAATCACGAAAACCAAAATATTCTCAAAATTTGACCTCAAATCTGGATTTTGGCAAATCCAAATAAGTGAAAAGGTTAGGTCCAAAATTGCATTCACTATCCCCTTTGGCCTGTATGAATGAAATGTTATGCCATTCGACTTTAAAAATGCTCTCTCAGAAATTCAAGAGATCATCAATGAGATTTTTACCCCCTATACCAAGTTTATCATAACCTACATTGATGATATCCTTGTATTCTTTGAGACAATTGACCAATATTTCAAACATCTTGAAACCTTTTCCTATGAAATCACTAGGAATGGCCTAGTCCTTTTAGAAACCAAAATGGATCTCTTCAAGACACAAATTAGGTTCCTAGGATATGAGATAAACCAAGGAACCACAAAACCCATCCAAAAGTCCTTAGAATTTGCCTCAAACTTTTTAGACCAAATTCTAGAGAAAAAATAGCTTCAAAGGTTCTTGGGTAGCCTTAACTATGTTGCAGACTACTATAAGAACCTAAAACCCATAACAAAACCATTATATGACTATCTCAAAAAGAATCCTCCTTAGTGGGGAGACAAGCAAACTCAAGCTGTAAAAACCATCAAAAGCCAAATTAAGGAATTACCCTGCCTAAACCTTTCTGGTCCAAGTCTTCCCAAAATTATGGAAACAGATGCTTCAGATATAGGTTATGGAGGAATCCTAAAATAAAAGAGAGACAAAAAAGAAGAACTAGTCCAATACTATTCTGGCATCTAGAATGATACCAAAAGAAAATACTCAACAATCAAGAAAGAAGTTTTATCGATTGTTTTATATGTCTTAAAATTCCAAAGTGAACTTTTGAATCAAAAGTTTTTACTCCGAATTGATTGCCAATCTGTAAAATTCATTTTGGAGAAAAGATGTTAAAATTTTAGTTTCAAAACAAGTTTTCGCAAGATGGCAAGCTATCCTTTTGATTTTTGATTTTCAAATTGAATTCAAGAGAGGGAAAGACAATTCCTTTCCTGACTTCCTCTCTTAGGAATTTTTACAGGGCAACTCTTAATGGCCCCCAAGAAACAAGCCTCCTCATCCTCCTCCCGAAACCCTACTCCTAAAAACTCAAAACCTCGAACATGGTTTGAAATTATTTCTCAGGAAGTAACCCAAAAGAAGCAACCTTCTACTTCAAACACACAAGCGATTGTCGCAAAATCAATAAGCAAGCTAACAGAAGCTGTTCAAAAAATGCCATTACTAGAGGTGAAACACTCTGTACGACTGGTACCGTTCAAGGATAAAAAAGGTAAGACTATCATTGGATTTTCTAATCCAGCCCCCATTTAATCCAAAACCTCCAAAAAATCAATAACCCAATACATTGACAAAAAGACCCTTAAATCAGTTGTTGTGATTGAAGATGAATTCACCTCAGGGGACCCAAAGTCAGTAGCCCAAACTATATTTCCTGAGGGATGGTAATACCAACCCAAAGACCCCTACAAGGACCAAGCATGGTTTGAGACTGTTCTCTTAGACACCAATTCTATCATTATCAAGCACTATTTGGATGAATCCAACCCCCAAATCTACACCCATTCCATAGTCCAAATCCTTAAAGTCGTTACTCCAACTAATTGGGATGATAGCCCCTCCAACTATAAAAATTAACCACCCAAAATTGTTCACCACAATATTATAACTACTGGGACTATATGACAGCCTAGTACAATATGTTCCTCTACCAAAATCCTCAGCACAAGCACTCTTGGCTCTTTTACTTCAAAACCAACACTTCCTTCCAGTTTCCTTACTGGTTCAGCACCTGGTGGAATTATTATGATGCCATCCTAGAAATACTACCAAGCCATATTCAAGAAAGCTTTTTCCTATTCACTGAAAAAAGATACTCCCTCTAAGAAATCAAAAGTTTCCAGTCCTACTGGAGTTCTTTTGTCAATTCGCCCTTTCTTGGGTTCTTACTTGGGAGTATACCCTTGTTCAAAATCCACCACTCCCTCCTTCCCTGGGAAGGAAGTTCAAGACAAAATGGTGGGCTGAGTTCAATGTAGAAAGAGCATCCAAAGCAAGAGTGATCGACCGGCTCAAAAAGCATTCATTACAGGCTCCTCCTATTATTGACCCGCTTACCACAAAGTTTCTTAAAATCAAATAAAAAACCAGTGCAAAATTTGTTGGAGCCAAGTCCAGGACTGAATACAAAAGGTTACTACTAGAGTCACTCTCCAAGCTCAAAGAAGAAGAGGAAAAAGACTTTGCTAGCTCCTCCTCTGACCCCTTAATAAATTTTGATGAAGACCCTTTCCTAGAGCTCCAACCATAAGCACCACTCAAAAGGCAACAATCCACCACAAGTGGATCAGTGCGTCACCTTCAATCTCCATGACAAGCAAATCAGAACAATCTTCACCAGCAACACCGAAATACCAATCCAATCAACTCAACAGCAGGCAAAGCAAAGATGCTCTGCTATCAAATGAAGCTATCAAATCCAACTACATGAAGCTTCCCTTGCAAGCCTCATCAACAACCTCCAATATTCTGCTATAAATAGCCACCATTGGAGTCTCATTCAAAGCCAGAAGAAGAAGAGGAAATCTCCTTCAAAGCAAGAGTGTTCCTTCAAGCAATTACAAGGATGGCCTATTCCCGGGATTCCAGTCCTGATCTCTGCCATGATAGGGGACACCACCACAAACACTGGCAGCCAAGGCATCACCATCAACACCACTACCACCACCACATCCACGTTAGGTTCAACCTCGTACCTCCGAGACCAATCACCATCATCCTCCAAATTTCAGGAACAAACACCACCTAGATTCAACCTCAAGCTCACACTCCAACTCTGGACCAAAGCACCAGAGTCATCAGAACAACAAGCAACCAAGCAACTGGCCCTACCCAACCAGCAAGATCACCTGACCAGCAAGTCCCTGCACCAGATGTAGCAGCAACTCAAAATACAAGCAGTGTTCAAATCCTATGAAATTCCTTTGTGTTTTGTTCAAATAGATGCAGCAGTAACTCAAAATGCAAGAGGTGCTCTAATACCACTCGCTACACCAGGGTCTCTGCTACTTGCTTATTTATTTTGGTATATTAATTAGAATGCATGCATGCATGGGAAACTAAAAGCGGAAAACATAAATAAGAAAAGTTTTGAGAAAAGCTTTACTTTATTGAAGCTTAAAGATTTGTATACACAGTGGAAGACTTGAAGGATTGAAAGCTTGAGAGCATGAAGACTTGATTACAAAGCTTGAAGACTTGAAAAAGCTTAAAAACTTGAAAACTTAGACTTGTTTACAAGACTTGAAAGAAATTTGAAAATACAAGAGAGGAGAAGAAGGAAGGAGAGGATGGTAGAACTTGTTAAGGCTCTTCCGAGTGATTCCCATTCTACCTCTTTCGAATGCCATCTTCGCCTTTTATAGAGCTTGAGTTGGCTTGGCAGACTTCAACTTCTCTTGAGCCTGAGGGAGCACGATTTGATGTTGTCATCCTTAGAGTACTTTTGGTTTGGAAAACCATGGGTAGAAAACCACAAGCGGTAGCTATTTTGATGAAACTGGGGGCACAAACCATGGCCTTCTTTTGGTGGTTTTGTGAAACCATGGGGTCTCACTAGTTGTTTTGCGAAACCATGAGCTTTTGAAAAACTGTCGGCTTCTTGGTGGTTTTATAATTAAGATAAAACCATAGGCTTCTGGTGAAACTTGTTTTGATTTGATGACTCAATCCTGATTGCTTGGAGGCTTGGTTGGGTCCGTTGGTTCTGTTGGATCTGACTCCAGAGGAGTGGGTGGCCATGGCCTGGCCATATTGATGCATCACCTAATGCATCCAACATATTGGCATCAATGCATGCAGGCTTCTTCAAGCATCATCAGAGCTAGTGGTGCTTGAGGTGGAGCCAGCGATGATCTTGACGAACTATGGTCAGACTCAATGTTGATTGCACAGTACTGTTGACCTTGCAGAGGCATTCCTCGGACTACCCTATAATTAGCTTGATTGGTTGAGGGGCTATTTTGATTTTCTGCATTTTGAGTTGCTGTTGCATCTGGTTTAGGGGCTTGCTGATCAGGTGATCTTGCTAGCTGAGCAAGGTCAGTTGCTTGGTTGCTTGTTGTCCTGATGACTTGGGTGCTTTGGGTTGGAGTTGGAGTATGAGCTTGAGGTTGAACCTAGATGGTATTTGTTTCTAGGATTTATAGGTTGATGGTGATTGGACCCAGGGGAATTGGGTCAAGCCTAAGGTGGATGTGGTGGTGGTAGTGGTATTGCCTTGGTTGCCAATGTTGGCGGTGGTGTTGGTGGCGGTGCCTCCTATTGTGGTGGAGATTGGAACTTCGGAAATAGGCCATCCTTATAATTACTTTGAAGGACCACTCTTGCTTTGAAAAAGGAGGAGAATGGGTAGTTTTCTCTTCTTCTTCTAGTTTCTGAAGGAGACTCCAATGATGGCTATTTATAGCTATCATTAGGAGCTGTTGGTGAAGCTTGCAAAGGAAGCTTCATGTACTCTAATTTGATTTGACTACTTGATTTAATAGCAGAGCATTTCTGCTTTGCTTGCTATTGAGTTGATGATATTGGCATTTTTATCTTGCTGATCATTTTGCTGGATTGGACTTTGTACCTACAAAAGAAAAGTTTTTTCTACCATTGGATTGGTAGAGTGTTAACGGAAAGAGTTTCTTCGTTTTCTTTTCTTTTTGCATTTTTCTTTTTCTTCTTTTTTCTTTTTGATAATTGCTTCATGGTATTTCTTCGCCATGCTTCACGAAGTTGCTTTTGGATACTTCCTTTGGAATATTGTAGCTCATATTGAACTTTTTGGGGGTAGTTTTTGGGATTGAGAAGGATATCCCATGTACCTTTTTTGTTGGAAATTGTAATTGGTAAACTTGTTGTTACCATATCCTTCCATCTGTCCAGCACTTCTGATGCTTCAAAGCATTGACCATTCTATAGACATCAAGATAGTTATCAATTGTGTATTATTCTTGATTGAGGTTTTAGAGAGGGTCACCCCTAAATCATGCTTGGATTGACCAAAAGCAGTCATCTTCCTGCGACAGGTGGATGTCATAGATTTAAAATGGATAAACAATAGTCATCATTTTTCTTTCTTCAATTCCACTATAAATTCTTACTATCAATCATCTCCAACGTCTTTTTGCTTGAAGTAAAATTATAGAGACAATGACTTGGAACATACGAGTGGAGCAATTAGAGTCGACTATTGCTATCCTAACAAGTCCTTTGTAAAGAGCTCTTATTTTTACTTTGTTGCTGCCTCGTTGATATTGGGTATTGAAAGATTTGGGCAGGAACACCATTCAATTACAGTGTACCTAGAGAGGGTTTTGAATAGCTCTTTGTATTCATTGGGCTGGGCTACCTTGCTAAGGATGATATCTTGGATTTCAGGCGGCAGACTTTTTTGAACTATCTTCCAGAGATTGAGCCTTTTTGTTACAACTACTTGTGATGCTTCCCTTGAATGAGCCAGTTGTATTTCTTATGAAGTATCCTGATCAGTGTCTTCTTCTTGAGAGAGTACTGCAAACTTATTTGTAGAGATTGGAAAAGGAGGATTGGAGAGAATTTGCTGATTTTCTTTTGATGAATTGGAACACTTGAAGGTAGACTTTTGGAATGATGGCTTTTTTGTAGAGGCCATTTAGGAGTGATTAAGAAAATCAAAGGAGAATTTAAAAATGTAAAACTTAAAAATTGCATGCATTTTTGAGAAAATCTGATTTGGAAACAAGTCCTTTTCCAAAATAGATTTTACAAGCTGAAAAATTTGAAACTTTAAAACAATTGATGAATTTTCTTTTTTGATTATTGAATTTTGGATAGGTTTTATGGTTCCCTGATTTATTTCATAACCTAGGAATCTAATTTGAGTTTTGAAAAGATGCATTTTGGTTTCTGGAAGAACTAGGCCATTTCTAGTGATTTCATGGAGAAAGTTTCAAAATGTTTGAAATGTTGGTCAATTGTCTGAGAGAACACAAGGATATCATCAATATAGATTATGATAAATTTGTTGTAACAAGTAAAAATCTCATTGATGATCCATTGAAATTCTGAGGGAGCTTTTTTTAGGCTGAATGGCATGACATACTAGACAAAAGGGATAGTGAAGGCAGTCATGCACTTATACTTTTCACTTATTTGGATTTTGTCAGAATCTTGATTTGAGATCAAATTTTAAAATTTTTTTAGCTTTTGTAATTCTGGTTAACAAGTCTCTCTTGTTTGGTATTGGGCACCTTATCCACTTCAAGGCAATGTTTAAGGATTTGTAATTGATTACTAACCTAGGAACTCCTCTTTCTATCTCTACTCTCTTCTGAACATAGAAGACAACACAAAACCAAGGGGATTTGCTAGGTCTAATTAGTTTTTTGTTTAGCAGGGATTAGATTTTCTTTTTGCAGTGCTTTAAGACTTGGGTATTTATTTAAATGGGCCTTGTCTTAGTGGGTATTAGTTTCTCGTTGAAACTGTTTTTATAAGGAAGGTGTTGCCCAGCAAGACAATCCAAGAGGGGGGGCGGGGGGGTGAATTGAATTTTTCAAAACTTAAAATAAGTTAGATGCTATTTTCAAAAACAAGTGATGAGATGGTGTATGCTTTAGTTCTAAGTATGCAAAAATGTAGAAATATAAATATAATAGAATGAAGTAAATAAGACAATCACAAACACTAGAAAATTTATAGTGGCTCGGTGCTCCTTGCACCTACATCCACTCCCCAAGGCCCACTTGAAAATTTCACTATAATCTCTTTAGAATTACAGTCAGATAGTTTTTCAAGGATCACTATCCAAAATCTAGTTAGTTTTCACACCAGCTCACCAACCACAACCAATCCTTAAGCCAAGCCTTGGCTTACAATCCAATTTTCAGGCTTGGATAAGCCTTCCCCTTAGCTTCAAAATCCTATTGAAGCTAAGTTACAAGAAAGAGGAAAGTTGAACAACAAAAATGAACAAAAAGCTTCTTTGATGAGCAAATAAGTCGATGAAACATTTTGGAGTCTTCTTGGAGGAAGGATTTTGAACTGTTTGAGCTTGTCTTCTTGCAGAATGGAATCACTTGATTTGATGTTTCTTGGAGTTGGGAGTGGAATGCTCTCTTTTCAGAACCTTTTTTACTCTTTCTCTTAACTTTTTTATTTCTTTCAATGATCTAATAGTCATGTCACTTCCTTCAGATGTTTTGTAAGTGATTTTTTATGTTTGCAAGCCTGGAGAATCCTATTTGATCATTGGAGAAGCAAAAATGATCATTTGAACCCAATTTGCACAGTTCTAGATAGTCTACAGAAACTAGTTGTTGGAGCTCGAGTCGAACCTCGAGTCGACTCCAGTATCAGCTCGAGGCCATTTGCTCCGCTCATTCCTCAGCTCGAGAGTTTCTGTATGAAGATCGATCTTTCTGTATTTTACTGGGACTCCAACTCGTGGACCTTGAGTCGACTCGAGCCTCTGCTCGAGACTGTGCCAAACATTATTTCAAAATTATCATCTTCTGTATTTCTTCTAAGACTTTGACTCGAAAATCTCGAGTCGACTTGAGAATCTCGAGTCGACTCGAGAATCTTGAGTTGACTCGAGCCTCTACTTGAGATCTTGCCTTGAAATCATCATTTTCTAGATTTTCACTAAGGCTTCAACTCGAGAACCTTGAGTCAACTTGAGCCTCCGCTTGAGACTATTCCTTCTGAAATTATACGTGCCAGTCTATGTATCAACTCGAGCTAAACAACGAGTCGAACCATGAGTCGACTCATGGGCTTCTTAAGTTGAAAAATTTTAATTTTCTCAAAGATTTTTTTCTTTAATTTTGGTTTGGGGATATCTTTTACAAACCTTATTTTAATGTGATTTATGCTTCAAAAGCCTCCAAATCTTCTATATCAATTTTTAATAGTATTTATATGAAAGTTTTATTTGGTACTTTAAAATGCATCCTGAAATATGATCTCAACAACTTCATTAGTTCAAAAATATACTCAAATATTTTGTTACTCATCAAAATCAATCCTTGGGGTAAACAATCTTCTCTTTTTTGATGATGACAAAACTTTGAGTATATGAGCGAGAAATATGCAATAATAATGCATTAAGAATATTTTCAATAGATTAATGATTTAATCCCTTTATTTGTCGCCTCCTCAATTTATGCTTGCATTTTTAATATGTTTTTCCAATTCAAGGTTAAGTTTTCTACTCATACTTATTAGAATGATAAATTATCAACATATATCCATATGTGTGTGCCAAGCATTAGTATTAAACAATCATATATAGAGTATGTATCATGGCACAAACTCCAAACTTATAATGCATGATAAGTGGTAAAAATATACTAATAAAAGTATTAAATTATAAAATAAATTAATCTATTTTTTTAGAAATTGATACTTTTATTAATCTTATACAGAAAAAAAGGCCACCAATGTGAAGACCTTATTTTTCTGATTTAGATAAAATAAATTTTAGGCAAAACGGACTTCAAACCAGTCCGAAATTAAATTTCAAAAAAAAAAAATAGTTTGGTTCAAACTGGTTCAGAAAATTGGCTCAGTAGACCGCCCGGCTCGACTGCATCAGCAGACCGACCTGCTGATGCAGCACTGACGGCAGGCTGACATTAGCATTTTTTGCGGTGCACGATGGACCAACTTGAGGGCAATTCGAGAATTTCACATGAAGAAGTACGCTCTGATTGGCTGAAGAATGCGGTGGTCCACGCAACACCGGGCTCACACATGGTCTATAGAGGATAATTTGAGAATTTTGTTTGATCCAATGGATGCCTTTCATTGAGATTTGATCGGACGGTCGACAAGCATGCGTTGATGGATGGCATCCGCAGCTCCTAATCGAGATCCAACGGCTGAGATTCATCCCGACGTTAAACTAAAGATCAAAAGCCTTCTTTATGCACGATCGGATGGCCCAGATTCAATCTAATGCTTGATCCGACTGCTAGCATGAATTTTGATTTAATCTGGGATATTTAGGATTTTTAAGTGATTTTTGGACCATTTGATCAACATCCAACGATCAAAAGCATCCAAAATCCTAATTTGAGTTGTTTTGAGAGTTTTAAACCTAATTTCTAAAGGATTTTGGGAAAAATCGATTTCTTGGGCTATAAAACCTGTTGTTGCCGTAGAAAGAAAAAAAGAGAAGTCAGAGAGAAAAAGAGAAAAAGGGAGAGAGTCAAAGAAATAAAAAAAAAAGAAGAGAAAGAGAGGAGAGAGGTAGAAAGAGAAGAGAGATTTTTGAGAGAAAAGAAAGGGTTTGTAATTTTTTTTTCTTCTTCCGACAATCAAGACATCGATCAAGGAGCCTCTTCTTTTTCACCAAGTTCTCCACACCAAGAGCAACAGACAATCAATTTCAACAATCAAACAGTCTAATTTCTCTATGCTTTTTATTTTATTTGCTATTTTTGAATTTGTTATCATGAACTAAATTTTCTTTTACTAAGGCTAAGGTGTAGCCACTCTTTTGATGCAATATTCAGTATGATTTATTTTTAATTTTAAATTTTATTCATGAGGAGTATATAAATCTGATCTTAATGCTTTTAGATTACTGGCCATCTTCTAATTGATCTGATGAACATAGATGTTACGGACCAAGTACATCTATGTTATTGCTTCTTGATTATATACCTTGTATTATGAATCAAATTAGAATTCATATGCATGCAGAAATTTTAGTGCGCTTTGGATGCAGCGTATTTTAATTAGAGGATTTCACAAAACTTAATGCATTAATATTTATTTAAATTACACCTAGACCAAAGGGTAATTAATAAATATTGATAGTTTTGCTATGCCTGGACCAAAGGATAGTGAATAAATTAGGAGACTCCACCGTCACATGAAATAAAATTAATCTAATAACCTGAATATTATATTGACTGAGTTGGTGAACCGATTGCCTTAGTAACCCATTGCTCTTAAGTTTAAAACCCTAATAATTACACTCTCTCTATTTTCTTAAAATTTTTAATTATTTTTTTATTTTGTTCTTTAATTTCTTATTCTTATAAATCGATCTTCTAAATAAAGCATAGGAAAGAGCTTTTCAGTACTTATTTTCCAATCCTCTAAGGATGATACTCTACTCATTCACTTTATTACTTGATCGATTAGTGCACTTGTTATAGCTATAAATTAGCACACATCAAGTTTTTGGCATCATTGTCGGTGATTGTGTCTAAAATAATATTAAAAATTTGATCCTAGCTTTACTTTAGAATTTTATTTTTAATTTTTGTTATTATTTTATTTTTTTAAAAAAAATTTGTTCAGTGCATGACACGTATTGAATATAGTAACTTACTACCTTTAGATCCAAAAATTGAAAGAACCATTAGAAGACTACAACAAGAAAGAAACATGGCAGCTGAAGATCCTAATGGCATCAATCTAAGATTGGATATGGCGATCGAAGGACAGCATGAAGCTATTCAACTAGTACATTATCCATTAAATGATTACATAACACCATCTGTAGCTGATGCAGCTTCGAGCATCAGGAGACCGCCTGTATGAGCAAACAACTTCGAAATAAAACTGACGATGATCCAGATGATTCAATCAACTATCCAATTCAGTGGATACATGCATGATGATCCAAATGCCCATATTTCTAATTTTCTTGAACTTTATGATACTTTTAAAATTAATGAGGTGTTGGATGATGCTATTAGATTAAGGTTATTTTCTTTCTCTTTACGGGATAAAGCTAAGAGTTGGCTTCATTCTCTTCCTACAGGTTCTATCATAACTTGGGATGTCCTAGCCTAAAAATTCTTAGCTAAGTACTTTTCACCTTCCAAGACTGCCAAGATGCGCAACGATATCACTTCCTTTATGTAGATGGACATGGAGACACTATATGAGGCTTGAGAGCATTTCAAGAAACTGCTGAGAAGATGTCCACATCATCAACTACCCGTATGGCTTTAGGTACAAACTTTCTATAATGGTTTATCTCCTACTAATCATTCTATGATTGATGCAGCAGCAGGAGGAACCATTAACCAAAAAATGAAGGAAGAAGCCTTCGATCTGATCAATGAGATGGCATCAAATAGCTATCAATGGCAGACAGAATGCATGATGCCAAAAAGACTAGCAGCTGTGCAGGGAGTAGATTGCATGCCAACCTTATTAGCTGAAATTACAGCCCTTAGAGCCGAAGTCAACAACTTAAAGAGAACAGCTATGCATATTTAGAGCATTACTTATGACCTGTGTGGAGGAGGACACGATACGAGCAATTGCTAGATAGGTAATCCTTTTGCTAAAGCAACTGATACAGCTAATTATGTTGGTAATTTTTTTAAGCCGCAATAAAACAATCCCTACTCCAACACATACAATCAAGGATGGAGGCAGCACCCAAATTTCTCGTGGAGTAATCAAAATGCAGCACAACAGCCACCCCCGGGGTTTCAAGTATCTGAAAAGAAGTCTAACATGGAAGAGCTGATGGTCAAATTTATGCAAAACCAAGAAGCAACTATAAAAAATTTGGAAGCCAAACTTAGACAGGACCAAGCAGCAGCAATTCGAAACTTGGAGATGCAAATAGGTCAAATGGCTAAGATAATCTCTGAGAGACCTCAAGAATCCTTGCCCAGCAACACGGAGACCAATCCAAGGGAGCAAGTCAATGCTATCACCCTAAGAAGTGGTATAAAGCTGGAGGAGCCATATCAAAAGAAAGAGACTAAAGAGCCAACTACAAATAAAGAACCATCAACTAAAATTCATCAGTCACCAAAACAACCAGCAGATGGATGGTCTCTAGGTATACGATTTGTCGATCCAAATGTGAAGCTCTACGTACCGCCACTACCATTCCTAGAGGGATAAATACAGCATCCAGATAAAAAATTTTCTAACTTTTTTAAAATTCTAAAGAATTTATATATTAATATTCCTTTTGTAGATGCTATTACTCAAATGCCCAGGTATGCCAAGTTTCTCAAAGAAATCCTAACAAATAAGAAAAAGCTGAAGGAGCATGAGAGAATAAATTTGAATAAAGAATGCTCAACAATACTTCAAAATAAATTACCACAGAAGCTAAAAGATCCAGGGAGTTTTACTATCCCTTGCATTATTGGTGATTGTAGTTTTGATAAAGTTTTATGTGATTTAGGAGCAAGCATTAATCTCATGCCTTTTTCTATTTTCAGAAAGCTGGGTCTAGGAGAACTGAAGCCTACCACTATTACTCTTTAATTAGCCGACAGATCCATTAAATATCTAAGAGGTATAGTGGAGGATGTCTTGGTAAAGGTAAATAAATTTATTTTTTCTATTGATTTTATTATTCTTGATATGAAAGAAGATTATGATGTACCCCTTATTTTAGGGAGACCCTTTTTAGCTACTGGAGGAGCTTTAATAGATGTTCAACAAGAAAAATTAATTCTTAGAATCCAAGATGAACAAGATACTTTTAATATTTTTAAAAATACTAAACATCCTGATGACAATCAAACTTTTTTCCTAATTGATATTATTGATAATTTAGTTTATGAGAATTCTGTAGAAAATAGCTTTGAGACTATAAAAGCTAGCAATGTCCAATTGAAAGACAGATCGATCAAACATGAAAGTATTCCAATTGAAGTGGCACCAGATTGATCCACTTTAGAATTCAAAGAAAGTCAAGCTGAAGACTATAAATCAGAACTATTAGATAGATTGTTTCCTTTTTTTTTTAGTTTTGATCATTTTTTTTATTTTTTTTTATTTTTCAGTAATTTATTCTTGCTCTTTTACTGCTTTGGTATGTATTTTTAATTTTGCAGAGAACAATCAATGAAAGCTCAAGCAAAATTTCAAAGCTCCAAAGAACCAGACTAAACCAAATCAGGAGTATTCCTTCCTATCCTTTATTGCACCCTTTATTTTTTCTTTCTCCTTTAAGACAATGTAGAATAAGTTTAAAAAAAAAAATCATGTGTCAAGAAGAAAATCTTGAGCAAGATAGACCGGACAAGTGATAAAAGATAGAATTATTTGCTAATGAATGTAACGAGTTAAAGAAGTAGATTAGTTAATCAACTTTTAGTAGCCTACTTAGGTCATTAAAAGACTATTAGCACTTCTAATTGCATATGCACACTAACAAGGCAAAGTAGGTATTGATTATAAGGCTAACTGAGAATTCAATTATCACTGAAAATTGATAATTGATATACATTCTAATCAAAAAAACTTGAATTTAAAGAAAGAGCTACCTGCTTAAAAATAAAGTGCAAAAGATAGAGTATATGTGGATTGTCCAAAGCCTAGTAACTGGATCTCTGCACCTAGGTCAAGTGTGAAAAGTCACGTAAAATGGTGAAGAGAAGGCCAGGATGCTCAGCACAAAAAAAAAAAAAAGGGCAGTGTGAAAGCTACCTTAATTCATGAGTATAAAATTAAGAATGTATAGAAAATTGACCAAAATAGGTGATAAGAGAAGATACTTTTGTTCTTTTAATTTAATACTGAAATGCTAAAGTTAGTCATCACGAACACAAGTGCTATAGATCTTTGATGTACTCTAAGAAAGTTTTTAATTATATTGACTGAAAAATTTGCTTCTGAAGCTCAATGCTTAGTTAGCAGTATTTTCTAAACTTTTTGACCTTTAGTCCTAGATTTTATCTTTATGATGGATAATCTTATTGAAACATGGTATTAAATAAAACATTGCTAAGGGACTAGCAATGACTAAGTTGGGGGGTGTGATAAGTGGTAAAAATATACTAATAAAAGTATTAAATTATAAAATAAATTAATCTATTTTTTTAGAAATTGATATTTTTATTAATCTTATGTAGGAAAGAAGGCCACCAATGTGAAGATCTTATTTTTCTAGTTTAGATGAAATAAATTTCAGACAAAATGGACTTCAAACGAGCCCGAAATTAAATTTTAAAAAAAAAAAAATCAGTTCAATTCAAACCGATTTAGAAAATCGACTCAGCAGACTGTCCGACTCGACCGCATTAGTAGACCGACCCACTGACACAGCAGTGACAGCAGGCTGACGTCAGCATTTTTCGTGGCGCATGATGGACCAACTTGAGGGCAATTCAGGAATTTCACATGAAGAAGCGTACTCTGATTGGCTGAAGAATGCGGCAGTCCATGCAACATCGGGCTCGCGCATGGTTTACAGAGGATAATTTAAGAATTTTGTTTGATCCGACGGGCGCCTTTCAGTGGGATTTGATTGGACGGTCGACAAGCATGCGCTGATGGACGGCATCCATAGCTTTCGATCAAGATCCAACGGCTGAGATTCATCTCGACGTTAAACTAAAGATCAGAAGCCTTCTTTGTGCACGATCGGACGACCTAGATTCAATCTAACACTTGATCCGATGGCTGGCATGAATTTCGACTTGATCTGGGATATTTTAAAGAATTTTTAAGTGATTTTTGGACCGTTTGATCAACATCCAATGGTCAAAATCATCCAGAATCCTAATTTGAGTTGTTTTAAGAGTTTTAAACCTAATTTCTAAAGGATTTTAGAAAAAATCAATTTCTTGGGCTATAAAACCTACTATTGCCATAGAAAGAAAAAAAGAGAAGTCAGAGAGAAAAAGAGAAAAAGGGAGAGAGTCAGAGAAATAAAAAAAAAAAAAAGAGAAAGAGAGGAGAGAGATAGAAAGAGAAGAGAGATTTTTGAGAGAAAAGGAAGGGTTTGTAATTTTTTCTTTTCTTCTTCCGACAATCAAGACATCGATCAAGGAGCCTCTTCTTCTTCACCAAGTTCTCCACACCAAGAGCAACGGACAATCAATTTCAGCAATCAAACAGTCTAATTTCTCTATGCTTTTTATTTTATTTGCTATTTTTGAACTTGTTATCATGAACTAAATTTTTTTTTACTAAGACTAAGGTGTAGTCACTCTTTTGATGCAATATTTAGTATGATTTATTTTTAATTTTAAATTTTATTCATGAGGAGTATATAAATCTGATCTTAATGCTTTTAGATTACTGGCCATCTTCTAATTGATCTGATGAACATAGATGTTACGGACCAAGTACATCTATGTTATTGCTTCTTGATTATATACCTTGTATTATGAATCAAATTAGAATTCATATGCATGTGGAAATTTTAGTGCGCTTTGGATGCAGCGTATTTTAATTAGAGGGTTTCACAAAACTTAATGCATTAATATTTATTTAAATTACACCTGGACCAAAGGATAATTAATAAATATTGATAGTTTTGCTATGCCTGGACCAAAGGATAGTGAATAAATTAGGAGACTCCACCATCACATGAAATAAAATTAATCTAATAACCTGAATATTGTATTGACTGAGTTGATGAACCGATTATCTTAGTAACCCATTACTCTTAAGTTTAAAACCCTAATAATTACACTCTCTCTATTTTCTTAAAATTTTTAATTATTTCTTTATTTTATTCTTTAATTTCTTATTCTCATAAATCAGTCTTCTAAATAAAGCATAGAAAAGAGCTTTTCAGTACTTATTTTTCAATCCTCTAGGGACGATACTCTACTCATTCACTTTATTACTTGATCGACTGGTGCACTTGCCATAGCTATAAATTAGCATGCATCAATGCACATCATATATGCCAAAAATTTCAATCCTTAATATATTCATGTTTAACACATTTAAGCTAAAAATTTTCACCTTAACATATTTATGCTAAAAATTTTAAATTTAACATATTCAAGGTGAATGAATTCATGCTCATATACATATTACTCCTTTTTATCATCAATCAAAAATATAAAGTTAAGACAAATATTTAGAATGAGTATAAGAGTAAGTGATCATGAGTTTCATTGCATTAACAAAATGCACTATGATATAATGAAACATCAAGTTCAAAGCAAGACCAGGTTAAGCAAGTTTACATCTATAAGTGCCAAGTACATAGAGTCAAATATAAGCATAGAGTCAAATACAACCATATACTCCTAATACAGATCTAAGAATAAAAAGTGGACAAACACTAGAGCCTACAAGGCTACTCATCATCAGATGGAATCTCTAATGTCTGGGATGAGGCTCATGAGGTAGAAGGTCTGGCTCTCTTGCTCTTAGTCCTAGCAGAAGGTTCGGCTACCTACGAGGGAGGAGACCCTCCATGAGTGTAGACTCTGAGTGATGGTCTGCTCTCACTCATGGATATCTGGGTGGACTGACCAGATGACATAGATGGAGGAGGCTGAGGTTGAGGAATGGCTATCTTAGCCGTGGCATCTGCTGTTGCTGCTAGTGGTATCGCACTTGGAGCGAGTCTCTCTATTTTTTCAATCAAACTATCCATGGCTCTAAGTACTGAAATGATGCCCTACTGCTGTGCCTGACCTAGGCTACTAATCGCTGCCATCATCTCAGTGCCTCCAGACTCAACTCTCCTCCTGAGCCGAGAAAGCTCCTAAATGATACTAGAGTGATCAGTGGATGTGTCATGTGTGTACTCCCTCTGCTTCAGAATAGAAAGCCTCTGAAAGATAGACCTCATCATTGTCTGTACAGTCTCTACTCTCTTAGATAATCCCTGAATCTCTCTACTAACTCTAGTAGATATCATGTTTGCCAGTCTCTTCATAGATGCAGGTCAGTAGGTGGTGTCTGTGGGAACCTCCTTATGGGTGGAGCTCAAGGTGTCATAGGTGTACCGAGGTCAGTGTCAGGTGCATCTCAGGCTGCAATTGAAGTAGATGGCTCTCCTGCCTCTACAATCCTAGGCGCTCTTCTTTCTTGACCAGAAATGTTCTTGACCCATCTTCCATCCTCTACATGATATTGCATTCTAGTCAAGGCTCTCATGTAATAAACATCATAGTGAGACTACTTCTTGCTTGCTTCATTCTCTAATAATACTCCTGCATTCTCAAAAATCCTAGTCAGGGCCATTCCATAGGGCAAGCATACCTTGTTCCTTGATGCAGTCTCTCTCATCTAATGCATCATAATATCAGATAGATTTATCTGCATCTTCTGAACCATCAAATACATCATACATAGTTCTCTCTCAGATACAAAGTCATGTCTACCCAGTTTGGATATAAAAATTTTACTGATGATATGATGAAGAACCCTCATCTCCACTGATAATGTAGGTGCCAGTACATCTCCTACAATATCATGCCTGCCCACAATCAGTCTCAAACCCCTCCTTTTGTCAGATAACTTATCAAGCACAGATCCTTTCTTTGTGATTCCAAAGGTCTGGGCCAAACTCTCCTCTGTCACCTTAATTTGAACACCTTTGACTATAGTTGTAATTTTAGAAAATCCTCTTTTAAGATTTTCATAGAACTCTCTAACCAACTTAGGGTACATGGGGATGTCCATTGTACAGAAATTTCTCTACCCCATCCTATCAATCCAAGTTCCAATGGAAAAATTATAACTTTCCAAGAAATCAAAATCAATTCTTCTCCCCATTGCTATGGCTCTAGTGGCCATTCTACCAATAGGTGGAGATGGTGGAGGAGGAGAGTTCGGTATACCTTGATCCAGTTAAGTTTCTTCCTGAATGGGTTCTTCCTGAATGGATTCCTCCTGAATGGGTTCTTCGAAGGGTTGAGAAATCCCAGATGGTTGGGATGTCGCCCATTCCATTCGAACTTTTCTTCTCCTCTTTCATTCTTTGGCTACATGGGTATTGCAAACCTTCTGCACTCCTTGCTGTTCCTTAACCATTCTATCCAAAGTTGGCCTTTGATTCCATGAATCGAAGGAAAAGGTTGGTAAGGAGACAAGTGAAACTATTGGATTGGGTTCTTGGGAGGATGAGAGGCCCTCTACTCATGGAAATGAAGACTTTCTAGGGCATTGCAAACAGTCACGGTTCGTTTTAACCCCTGTGGCCCCCAACCCTTGAGTCGACTCATGGTTTTGAACTAGATTGCTCGAGTCGACTCGAGCAATAGTTCTGAAACTTCTAGAGTTTCAGAGGAGATTTGATATTCAGATAATGTTTAGTTATTTCCTAAATATTGATCATTAATTTTGTACATAAGATTTAATTCATTTGGGTTTAATTTGATTTACTTAAAAATTTGGAGAATGAAATTTAATCAGGTTGGTAGCATAGTCATAAGTCTCTTCTAATAATGCTAAATTTTTCTTCATTAAGGGATTTTGTGAATATGTCAGCTAATTGTTTATCAGTACCAACAAATTTAAGCACCACATCATTATTTTATATATGATCTCTTATGAAGTGATATCTTATCTCAATGTATTTGGATCTTGAGTGTTGAATTGGGTTCTTGATTAAATTGATTATACTTATGTTGTCACATCTTATGGGTATCTTATTAAGTTTGAATCCAAAGTCTTCTAACTATTGTTTAATCTAAAGAATTTATGTACAACAACTTCCAGCAGCTATATATTCGGCCTCGATCATTAAGAGTGCTACTGAGTTTTGTTTCTTACTAAATCAAGAAATTAAATTTACTCCTATGAATTGACATATGCCACTAGTGCTTTTCCTATAAAGTTTGCACCCAGCAAAATCAGCATCAAAGTAACCAATTAATTCAAATTAAGATGCTCTATGATACCATAGTCCTACATTAAGCGTCTCAGATAAGTATCTAAAGATTCTTTTGATAGCAAGCAAATATGATTCTCTAGGATTTGATTGATACCTAGCACACATGCAAACACTGAATACTATATCTGCTCTACTTGCAGTAAGATAAAAAAGTGAGCCTATCATACCTCTATATAATTTTAAATTTACTTTGTTATCTTTCTCATCTTTGTCAAGTTTACAGGATGTACTCATTGGTGTGCCAATTAGTCTTGAACTCTCTATCCCAAATTTCTTGAGTATTTTTTTTGTATATTTTGTTTGGTTGATGGAGATCTCCTCTTCATTTTGCTTGATTTAGAGTTCGAGAAAGAAGTTTAACTCTTCCATCAAGCTCATCTCGAACTCACGTAGCATTAGCTTAGCAAATTCTTGACAAAGAATTTCATTAATGGCACCAAAAATAATATCATCCATATAGATTTGTACAACTATTAGATTCTTATCTTTTCTTTTTAAGAAGAAGATTTTATCTATATATCCTCTAGTAAATTCATTATCTAGTAAGAATTTACTTAATCTTTCATACCAACCACATGAGGCTTGTTTTAGACCATACAGGACTTTATGTAATTTGAATACATGATTTGAAAATGCATGATTTTCAAATCTAGATGGTTGCTCAACATACACTTCTTCTGCTATATAACCATTAAGAAATGCACTTTTTACATCCATTTGGTATAATTTAAAATTCATGAAATATGCAAAAGCAAGTAATAGTCTAATAGCCTCTAATCTAGCTACAGGGGCAAAGGTTTCATCAAAATGAATGCCTTCTTTCTGATTATATCCTTTTGCTACTAATCCAGCCTTATTTCTTATAATGGTTTCATGTTCATCTAATTTGTTTCTATATACCCATTTAGTTCTAATTATTGGGTGGTCATTTGGTCTATCGACTAGGGTCCACACTTTGTTTCTTTCAAATTGATTTAATTCTTCTTGCATGGTATCTATCCAATATGGATTATTTTTAGCTTTTTCTATTAATTTAGGTTCAATTTATGAAACAAAAGCTATATAATTATTTACATTTCTAAGATAAGATCATGTTCTTACTCCTTGTGATGGATCATCGATTATAGGGTCTTTAGGATGTCCATGTGCATACCTCCATTCTTTTGGCAGCTCCTCTCTTGGACTATGAGAAGACTCTTCATTCTTTTTTCTTCAATATTTTGAGGTGGAGCATCCTTGAGTGTTAGATTGTCCATCTTGTCATGAAGATTTTCTGCATCCTCATCTAAAGCATCTTCTTTTCTAACAGATTTGTCATTATATTCATCAAAGATAACATGAATTGATTCTTCAACAATGAGAGTTCTCTTATTGAAGACTCTATATGCCTTGCTTGATGAGGAGTATCCTAAGAAGATACCCTCATCGGACTAGGCATCAAATTTTTTCAGATTATCTTTTTCATTATTAAGTATGAAGCATTTACAACAAAACACATGAAAATAGTTGATATTTGGTTTTCTATCTTTTCAAAGTTCATATGGGGTTTTCTTTAAAATAGGTCTTATTAGAACACTGTTTAATATGTAATATGTAGTATTTATTACCTCAGGTAAATTACTTTCACACAACATAGTTCGTGTGATTTCTTCTAGTGTTCGATTTTTTTTTCTAGTACTCCATTTTGTTGTAGGGTTTTAGGTGCTGAAAAATTATGATCAATTTTTTTTTTCATTACAAAAGTTTTCAAAGTGTTGATTTTCGAATTTTGTACCATAATCACTACATATGCAAACTATTGATGTGTTCTTTTCATTCAAAATCTTTCGATAAAATTTAAAAAATTCATTGAAGGCTTCATCTTTTTGTGCTAAAAATATTATCCAAGTGAATCTTAAAAAATCATCTACAATTACAAAATCATACTTTTTACCTCCTAGACTAGTGGTCCTTGTGGATCCAAACAAATCCATGTGTAGCAATTCTAAAGGTCTAGGGGTTGCAATCATTCCATTTGGTTTGAAAGAATTTCTAGTTTGCTTTCCAAATTGACATGCATTATAAATTTGATTCTTTTCAAAATTTAGTTTTAGTAATCCTCTTACAAGATCTTTCTTAATTAATTTTGAGAGTAAGTCCATACTAATATGACCTAATCTACGATGCCACAACCAATTAGCTTCATTGATCTTGGCATCCATTGCCACAAGATATTGACCATTCTTCATATGTAGATCATTAAGATTTACCATGTAGACATTATTATGTCTACGTCCTATGAACATGATGCCATTATTATTTAGATTAGAAACAATACATAATAGAGATTCAAAAGTTACTTTAAAATCCTTATCACAAAATTGACTAATGCTAAGCAAATTATGTTTCAACTCATCAACTAGCAATATATTTTGAATAGAAGTAGAAGGAGTGATACGAATGTTACCGATGCCAATGATACGCCCCTTTTTATTATCGCCAAATGTAACTACTCATCCTTCTTTAGGCTCAAAAGTAATAAATTAAGATTTATCATCCGTCATGTGCCTTGAATAGCCACTATCAAGATACCAAAGCCTTTTCTTATCCCGGACTGCAAGACACTCCTACATAAGAAAATCAAGTTGAGTTTTTAGGTACCCAAATCATCTTGGATCCTTTGGGATTAGTGCTCATGATTTCTTTTGGAACCCAAATCATTTTAACTAATTTTTTATTTAAGTTTCTAAAATTACATGCATAATACTTATGACCAATTTTGTCATAACAAAAACATGAGATATTTTAAGTAGAGTTTGATGAAGCTTTAACAAATAGATTTTTGAATAGTTTTTGTTTTTATGAGGTTTAAATCCTAATCCGATCTTGTTAAAAATAACTCTTTGCTCATTTAGTAGCATATTTAATTTTTTGGAACTATAGATAAATCTTTCTATAAATGGTTTGATTTTTACTAGTTCATCATTTAATTTCTAATTTTCATTAGTGAGCAAATTCAGTTTTTCAAAAAATATTTTCTTTTCATAAGTAAGTTCTGAATTTAACTTTCTCAAATCTTTATTTTTCTAAGTTACTTTTCTATATTCAATGATAAATTTAGAAAAAGCCTCTTGTAACTTATCAAAAGTGAAATCTAAGGAGTTTTCAGCATTTACCTTCTTATGATGTGCCATCAGGCAAAGGTTGACTTCTTGTGATTCTTCCTCAGAGCTAGAGTCCTTACTATCACTCCAAGTGGCCATCATCATCTTCTTCTTGAGCTTTTTAGATGATTTCTTGAGAAAGAGGCAGTCCTCCTAAAGTGGC